>PVIC010005664.1:0-56974 GCA_004025085.1 Thryonomys swinderianus | reverse complement strand
CTCTGCCTCCCGAGTGCTGGGATTACAGGCGTGAGCCACCACGCCCAGCACTGTGGTATGTGGTGCTGATGGCTGGTGGGCGTGAGTCTCCACGCCCAGCATTGTATATGGTTTCTGGGGATCGAACTCAGGACCTTGTGCTTGCGAGGCAGGCGCAGGAACCACTGAGCTAACCCTCCGGCCCGAGTTAACTGTGCTTTTATGTACTGGAAGATTTAATATTGTTAAGATGCTGCTACTACCCAAAATGATGTACAATTTCAATGGAATCCTTATCAAAATCCCAACAGGATTTATTGCAGAAACAGAAAAACTTAATGTTCATATGAAATCCTGAGGAACCTCAAAGAGGCAATTTTTTTAAAAAGGTGGAGAACTCACATTTCCTGAATGCAAAGCTACAGTCAGCAACAGGGTTGTCTTGGGGAGAAGAGCAACTGAATAGAAAAAAGTACAAAAATAAACCCTCATGTATGTGATGAAATGATTCTGGGAATGGCGTCGAGTATTCCCTGGGGCAAGGGCTGTCTTTTTAACAAATGCTGTTGGGAAAATTGTATATCTACATTCAAAGAGTGAAACATCTCAAAATTGATCAAATACCTAAATATAAAAGCTAATGCTACAAATTCTTAGAAAACAGGGCAAAAAGCTTTTCTAAACAAGGTTTAAAAATGATTTTCAGAAGACATCAAAAACTACAAGCAATAAATGAGACATAAACTATTTGAAAATTATAATTACTCATGTATCAAAGACACACTCAACAAACTAGGAAGTAACCAAAAGAGGAGAAATTATCTAAAACATTAATACCAAAATATAGAAAGAAGCTGCCCCCTACAATAGTCAAAATCACAGCAGTGGGAAGTAGAATGATCCTTGCCAACAGCTGGCAGATGGGAAAAAGGGGTCTTGTTTAAGGTAAGTTATAGTTTGTCAGATGAAAAATTTCTGGTGATGGACAATAGTGAAGGCTGCATAACAATGTGAATACATTCAAATAGCACCAACTACATTTAAGAATAGTAAATTTATCTTTTTACAGAATTAAAAATATTTTACAGCCAGGTGTGGTGCCTCATCCCTGTAATCCCAGCACTCAGGAGGCAGAGGCAGGAGGATTGCTGAGTTCGAGGCTTGCCTGGGTGGGATACATAGTGAGCTGAGGGCCAGCCTGAATTTCAAAGCCATACCTTGTCTCAAAAAAAAAAAAAAATTAACAAAAACTATGCTCTTGAGATAAATGGATCTGCAAATAATATGCTTATATGATATAAATTTGGCAAAATACTCAATACCAGGAGTTGAGTATGAGAGTTGTTACTATTTTCAAACCTACTTAGAAATTGGAAGTATCTCCAAATTATGTGTTAGAAAAGTTACTCTGGTAGACCAAAGATCAGATCTCCCCAAATAAATCACTTGGATCATTTAGGGAGGAACTAGCAATTTTTTTCTTCCAAACTCAGTGCAAAAGCATAAATTTCCCAGGTATGGGCATCACTTTATACCTGGTGCCATCACTTGCCCTAGTGGTATATTCAGATAACCAAAACTTGCCCTGTAAAGGCCAAAATGTTTTATTTAACAATTCCTGAAAAACTTGTCTTTGTTTAGAACTGTTTTAATGGCACCTGTAAGATCTCACTAGATGTACTGTAACTCAAGTTACTTTTGATGTTAAGACTGCTGAAAGTAGGTTAGATGCATTACCACGGATTGCCTTTTGTGTTCTGGCTTCACATCTCATGTCGTTTGTGGAAAGTTAAACAGTAAACTGGTTTGTTGACTAAGTTTTAGTGCATTAACTTTCTGAAAGGGTCTTCATGGCTAGTAATATACTCATTTGTGTCAGATAGAGGAGGTTTCTAGAATTAAAATGGTTGCTGATTTAGGTTTTCTTGGGTTTATGCATCTTGTCTGATCAGATCTTTCATAATCTTGTAGAGGCTGATAAAATGATAAAAATAAAATGACTGCCCAACTGCCACAAGCCATTAGTGTAGTGATTTTCAATTACATCTGTATTTGTTTTCTCCCTATTTTTTGTTTTGACTGCTGTATCATATAGTCTGGCCTTGAACTCATTATGTATTGAATTCATGTGATCTGTCTCAGACTCCTAGAGTGCTGAGATTATAGGAATGGGCCACCATGCCTGACTACCTCCATAATTCTTCTAAAACAGTTCTTTCCTTTTTGAAGGCAGGTCTCAGTATGTAGTGTATGCTGGCCTCAGATTTTCAATCCTTCCTGCCTCAACCTCCTGAGTGTTGGGATTACCAGTGTGTACCATATTACACTAAGGCAGTATTTTCTGACCTATTCCTAGAGAGAACTATATTTATCTTTGTTTTTTTTTGAGGCAGGGTCTCATTTTGTAGTCCAGGCTGGCCCTAAACTCACTATGTAGCCTATGCTAGCCTCAAACTCAGCAATCCTCCTGCCTCTGCCTCCCGAGTGCTGGGATTACAGGGGTGAGCCACCATGCCCGGCTTTTTTATTTTTAAAAATTTACTTATTTTGATGGGCATGGTAGCTCACCCCTGTAATCCCAGCACTCGGGAGGCAGAGACAGGACTGCAGAGTTCGAGGATTGCCTGGGCTACATAGTGAGCTCAGGGCCAGCCTGAACTACAAAGTGAGACCCTGTCTCAAAAAAAAAAATTATTTTTTGAGAAATTTAAATTTATTAAAATAAAAAATTATTCCCTAACAAGAGCAACACTTAAGAAAAAAGATTTTGTTGGTACTGTTTCTCAGTGCCAACTGGGATACTACAATTCAGCTCTGATAATAAATGCCCAGGGTTAGTGTTCGGCTGCATAAATTTAAGGTCTCTTCATAAGACTACACCCAGTGCAGATGCTGGCCCCAAGTGAGGTCTTCATGCCACCAACAGTTCTGACTGATTACAAATCTGGAGATCCTATAAACCTCTTCAAGAACTTGCTAAAATCAACCATGGAATTCAGGCCATATATTTAATGGCCTGGAAGGTGATATAGAGAACATCTGTCATCATTGAAATTGTACTACAAGGGCAAAACAAAAACAAAAGCTCCATGAATGGACCTCAACTGACTTCGTTATATCTTTTTGTAGTGACCATTCTCCAATCTGAAGCTACCTAGGAGCCAACCCTGTGTTGCTATCATTAGCGTTACAAGACAGTTCTATCATTCTGGAAACCCAAAGGATCCAAGAGTTTGGCACACTCTTAATTAGAAACTGGGGACAAAAACCAAACAAATTCTTCATTATACCGAGATTTTTTTCTACTCACCAAAGACCAATCTCTGGGTCCAGGAAGAATGCATCCTCTAAGACAAGGAAGAGACAGCCGTCCAAACCAGAATGAAATTTTATTGTGTAAAGCTTATAGAGGTATGACTAGTAGTCTTCTGTACAAAGTACCCAACAGTTTTAAATACAACTAGAGAAATGTGAGTCCTATGACATGTGGTACAAGCCGAACCATTTACAGACACACTAAAAAATTTTTTTAAATATCTTCTTTCTCCAAAGAGTTCATTGTGCATTTCTTAGAGCAGAGATGGGGACATATCCCAGGCAAGGTCACAATGGCATTTTATTGCCTTCAATGCTGATTTTTACTGCATGTGCAGATCTGCTTTTTTTCCTGATATCTGTGAATTTTCTCATCTGCTTATCCAGTCGGCTGATACCTTTCTTGGAGGATGCTTGAAACTAAAGGGTAGAAAAGAAAATAAGTAAATTATTAAATATGTAAACCCAGTTTCATCTTTTACTGAAGGGTGGCAGTCAAAGAGCTCCTAGCCCTATAGCACACAGAACATGTTTCGGTGGACCGAGGAACATAGCAGGTATACATAGCAGTGTCAGAAACACCTATTAAATTCCCAAGACTAGTTCTGCTGTTGCCATGCCTTATTTTTCTTTTTCCTGCAGCCCATGGAAACAATATGACTAAAAATCCTCCTGAGGCCATCACCTGCATTACAGCTAACTTTTTCCGTTAGAGTAATGTCTGGCTGGCAACTTGGCGCTTTAAATAGCATACCATAAAAATGAACAACCTCATAAGCAAAGGAAAGTCACCTGAGAACAAAAGCCTTTAAGCACAATAAACAGGGCAAAGGGTTAGTGAGGTGAACTGCTAGAATTTCAGGCTTGGGGTGGGTCCCTGCCTCTGCCTCTGCCTCTGCCAGCTCTATAATCCTGGTCTGTGCCTTCCAGGACTCTTCCTACCTTCCCTTTGTAGCTAAAGGTTTAGTTTACATTTCTTTATATTTTGAAGACTGCATGTCTTGGAAAGATGGGGTCTCCAACAAACTGGCACTGATCAGAAACACTGGGATGTTCTGTCACTGATGTCAAGGATTGGTGCGAACTCTTCTCACTGTTGTGCTAACATTTAAACATGGTGAGTGATCAAACAGATGGGTTTTCGTATTTCTTTTTCCAGATGTTTACTATTCAAAATGTCCTCTGAAGCTCAATTAAAAAGAATGCTAAATAAAGTTGGGCTGGGAGACAGTCTGGGATAACAGTATAGTGAAATTCTGAGCTCAGGACTTTCCCAGTCTCATCCTACCTCTAGATGGAGCCTTATGGCCAATACAAACTCAGTGAACATGAGGCAAGGAACTCCACGCCATTCTTCAGCAACAGCTTCTAAGGAAGATCTTAACTCCAAATATTATTTTATATCCATCTCCACAATTGGCACTAAGTACTCTGAGTTAGCATAAAAATTCACTGTCAGCCAAGAACGAGCTATGCCACCCTCACATGCTTCCTCAGACTTCCTGGGCTGTCCTGAACATCTGGCTTCTTTCTGAGCATGTGCTCTCATCTTAGTACTTGGCAATATTTGTCTTTTTGTTTTTTGTATCGGGTATCGAATTTGCGGCCTTGTGCTTACAAAGCAGGTGCCAGAACCACTGAGCTAAATCCCTGGCCTTAATCTCAAGACTTGGAATCAGTCCACTCAGAAAGCTCTCCTGCTCAGACCTGACAAGCACCCAGCTCCAGCACTGTACACACAAGGCTGGCCTCCTCTCTGCCTGCTCCTGGATCCCCCTTTCCAAGCCCCGAGCCCCGAAAGATCATTCAGTTTGGCGTCAGGGACACACTTAGGCCAGTGTCAGTATACTCCTGCTGATGCTCAGTTATCCCATGGCTGAACACACACAGGACTAGTGTACAAAATTCTAATGCTTTCCTAATCCATAACTCTGTACTACACTTCTTCAGGAGACTAAAAGTATACGATACACTGTTTTGTCAGAGAAAACCCAAAAGGAACTTAAAGAACTAATAAAGTGAGTGCGTTTAAAAATTATGGTGTGATTGTGTGACAATACAGTATTTAATCACTGAAGAATATTCATGTTGCATAAAAATGCCAAGAAGGCATATGAGTATGAGCACATTACTCATTAAATTAAAAAAAAAACCATAATAATGTTTATGCATGGACATAAAAAGGAGCAAAATGGAGTAATCCAAAATACTAATATTAAATTGCAGGAAGATTTCACGTAGCTGGTACCAGGCATCAAACTCAGAACACTGCACTTTTGAGACAGGTGCAGTACCACTGAGCTAAATCCCCAACCCCTGCTTTGCGTACTTTTAAGTTTATACAAAAACATGCACTGCTTCTGCCACTTATTGTTGATTTTAAAAACCCTCCACAAACTAGAAAAACATATAAGATAGTGTATTACATGTAACTCCCCCATTTAATAGAGTGAAAAATCCAGAAACTATAGGAATGACTAAATAAATTATTACATATTCATGTAAAGGTCACATAAGAGCATTAAGTTGCCATTAAAATATAAAGTGGCTCAAAAAATGACTGGCTGGGCATGGTGACACACACCTTTAATCCCAGCACTCAGAAGGCTGAGGCAGGAGGATCACCATGACTTCAAGGCCAGCAGAGGCTACATAGTGAGTTTGAGACCAGCCTGAATTACAGTGAGACCCTGTCTCGAAAACAAAAATGACCCAGGTGTGGTGGCTCATGCCTGTAATCTCAGTACTCAGGAGGCAGAGACAAGAGGGTTGTTGAGTTCGAGGCTTGCCTGGGCTACATAGTGATCTCAGGGCCAGCCTGAACTACAAAGTGAGACCCTGTCTCAAAAAAAAAAAAAAAAAAAAAAAAAAAAAAGAAAGGGCCGGAGATTTAGCTCAGTGGTTCCAGCACCTGCCTCGCAAGCGCAAGGTCCTGAGTTCGATCCCGGAAACCACATAGAATGCTGGGCATGGTGACTCACACCCACCAGCAATCAATACCACATACCACAATGCTGGGCTTGGTGGCTCACGCCTGTAATCCCAGCATTTGGGAGGCAGAGATAAGAGGATTGCTGAGTTCGCGGTGGCTTGCCTGGGCTACATAGTGAGCTCAGAGCCAGTCTGAACTACAAAGCGAGACCCTGTCTCAAAAAAAAAAAGAACTAACAAAAAGTGAAATGACCAAAATTATAGTAGTACAATTTTCAACAGAAAAAAGAGCAGCAAATCTAAGTGGTCTGAAATTGAGACCATGGATGATTTCTTTTTTTTACTGACTCAAATTTTTCTACAAGTATAAAAGTTAAGTTTATAACAAGAAGTACATTTAAAACATTAAATTATTGGGCCGGAGGGTTAGCTCAATGGTTCCGGCACCTGCCTCCAAGCGCAAGGTCTGGTGTTCAATCCCCGGTAACCACATACAATGCTGGGCATGGTGGCTCACGCCTGTAATCCTAGCACTCGGGAGGCAGAGACAGGAGGATTGCTGAGTTCCAGGCTTGCCTGGGCTACATAGTGAGCTCAGAGCCAGCCTGAACTACAAAGCGAGACCCTGTCTCAAAAAAAAAAAAAAAGAACAGTGATGACTTATAAAAGATCAGAGCTTTAGAAATGGAGGTTAATCCATGGTTTCACATTTAAAACTAAACATATTTAAAGCAAAAGTTTTATTTGAAAGCTATTTAGTCACTCCAGTTTTCTTCATGGACAATGTGATTTCTAGTAATACTCATTAGGGTCTTTACAATGTAAGCATTAAAAGAACATCCTGGAAACCTTTCTGATGAGAGAAAAGTGTCAGGTAGTTTAAGGATGATAAGAAAGAACCTAATATAGGAACCTCAGCCCCCAAAACATAACTCCTCTCCTTCTTTTTGTTTTTTTGAGATGAGGTATTCAGCACAGGCTGGCCTTAAACTCACAGAGATACCCCTGCCTCAGCTTCATGAGGGCTAGGACTATAGGTGTCCCACTCCCAGCATCTTCTCCTTGACAGTGCTTAGGACTGAATCCAGGGACTTGAGGATGCTAGGCAAACACTCTGCTATTGAGCCATATACCTGGATCAAAATATAACTTGATAGAGCTCCACAGGCCAAACTACAGCCTTAATAAAAAGCAGCAGATTCTGACTGCGGTGTACTAGGGACAGGAACAGTGCTTCCTGGGAGATTCCTTCTCTCTCCCAGCTCTAGCTGGAGGTCAGGTCCTTCTTCTCTACCCATGCCCAGGAGGTGGGACCAGAACCAGCAGCAGTGGCAGACAGTCATGTGGTCCCAGGAACAGGAGGATTTCCAAAGAAGACAGCCCAT
Source organism: Thryonomys swinderianus (assembly GCA_004025085.1). Taxonomy (NCBI): domain Eukaryota; kingdom Metazoa; phylum Chordata; class Mammalia; order Rodentia; family Thryonomyidae; genus Thryonomys; species Thryonomys swinderianus. The sequence goes on along the minus strand of PVIC010005664.1, from coordinate 49,364 downwards.
TTGGTCTTTACTATGCTTTCTTGGTCATATTACACCACATTTCCCCTGGAAATGAGCCCTAACATGAGTTTTTCCCAAAAAATAATCCCTGGTTAAGACTGTCAGGCAGATTGCTACATTTCATATGCCCACTGCAGCACATGACAAAGTACTGAATTACAAAACAGTATTATTATGGATTTAAAATAAATAATATCATATTCACTATAAATATTAGCATTAATACTCAAAATAACTAATATAAATTATAATGAAGTATTTATAAATACCCAAGTGGGCACATCTGGATGAGATGTAAATGCCTATATAACCAGATGAATCTGAGACTCACTGCCAAATGACCAATCTGAGTACAGACACATGCGTGAATGACATATGCATTTGAACAAACAAACACAGCTAATGTCAATGTTCACAATCTAATATGTTGTGGGTTGTAACAATTCACTACGAACAGGCTGTCTGGACAGGGAATGCTCACAAAGGAGAGAGCTCTACTGCTGGGTATGAAAAGACTAGTGCCAGTGGTTCTACAAGAATTGGAGTTAAAGAATTTCAGGCAAATTTGGGTTTGGAGAGAGATAACAATGCTCCAGATGACATGATTGTATTTGAATAAATGTTGGTTTGTATATGAAAAAATAAGACATTCCCTGAAAATAAGCCTTGTTGCATCTTTGAGTGCAAAATTAATATAAGATCTGGTCTTATTTTGGGGGAAACACAGTAGTTTTAAATTCTCTGAAAGTTGTACTGAGCAAGAAAAATATTACAGAGAGAGGCTAAAAAGAGGTAAAAGACAATAAGAAAGGAGAGGAAGTTAAAAAGGTAGTACTCAGCACAGAAGTACTTCTCCTTTACCATGGTTTATTCTCAGTAAATCAGAAAGCAGGCTCTGTCTTGATAGTTACTTGACAGCAGAGTTAAATGGAAGGAAAGTAAGTGGAGCCTATGAAAGTAACTGCCAACAGAGGTCAGAGAAGCACAAAAGGTGGGTAGCATGTATAAACCCTGTATATTGCAGCAAAGGTGCCTCCAAGAATCTCAGAGCAATGAGGGTCAATGGGTCAGCATATACATCTTGTAAGTCTTTGTTCACTTCTGACCATGTACTAAAGGGATTTTATATCATGAATCTCAAATGCATGTTGCTGAGCCACTTACTGACAATAGGAAACTAAGCTACCTCCCCTTCCACCAGAAAGCCAGCAGCCAGTTTATATGCCTTTAATCCAGACTATTATGATTGTGGGCCCTTACAAAAATCTTCTTCATAAAAAATAGGAATTAGACAGAAAGAATAAAATGCCTACCAGGTTAGGAAGGGGCAATTAGTCTCCAAGGTAAGGGACTTCCATGTCAACTTTTTTTTCTTTCCCTGGTACCGGAGATCGAATTCAGGACCTTGAGTCTGTGAGGTAGGCATGGTGCCACTCAGCTAAATCCCTGGACCACTTCCAGATCAACTTCTAAATATTAGAGGCCATGCCTGTCAGGGTCACTACTTTAGAACCTAAAGCAGAGAGGCGCTTCTGGTTAAGAAAGCACATGCACACCTGCTTTCACTCTGCTGACAACGCAAGACCACACACAGCCCATGCACCCAGGGGATACCTCGCAGATACACTCTGGGAGGCCAGGCCTACAAGGGCATTCTGTTGCCTTCAATGCTGAACTTGACAGCACGGTGTACTTTGCTGAGCCGTTTCTGTTCTGCAAATCGCCGTTTATGCTTTTCCAATCGGCTTAGGCCCTTTTTAAGAATACCAGGCTACAAAGAGTAGTTTAATTGGAGAATAAGAAAGATTACCAAGAAGCAGTGTTTGAGAAGTGTTACAGTGATAACAGAGGAAATGTCTAACCTAATGATTTCAAAGCACAACCGCCTGAACAGCTGGAAGAGAAAGGGAGGAGGGACTCTGTAGAAGACAGAAAAACGGTACTTACATTGCTCTTATCAATACCATTGTTTTAGAACACTCTAGACTTTAAAACTCCCTTGAAATAAAGGGATCCCTAGGGAGAAACATCCTGTTTCATAATATTGGTTTAAGTTCTAAAGAAAAGCTAATCAGCAATGAACTCTAACCTTGGGTGATATTTTTTCCTATCTCTAATTGTTTGACATTCAATTTGGCTCTATAGAAAGTAAATAAACACATCTCTATAAATAAGGTAAATCTTAAGAGCTACAAGGATTCTTAAACATAAAGAAAATAGGGCCAGATATTTAGCTCAATGGTTCCAGCGCCTGCCTAGCAAGCAGAAGGGCCTGAGTTCAATGCCCCATAACCACATACAATACTAGGTGTGGTGACTCACATCCATCAGCAATCAGTACCACATACCACAGTGTGGGCGTGGGTGACTCACACATGTAATTCTAGCACTCGGGAGGCTGAGGTAGAAGGATTGTTGAGTTTGAGGCTTGCCTGGGCTACATAGTGAACTAAGGGCCAGCCTGAACTACAAAGTGAGACCCTGCCTTAAAAAAAAAAAAAAACCCAAAAACCCAATAAACCCACAAAAACAAAAGAAACATAAAGAAAATAACATCAAAAGGTAATTACATCTGAGGTCCACCTTGGTCCTTTGCTTGCTTACCCGAGATGACTCCATTTCCACATTCCACTTGGGCCTTACGACGTAGTCCTTGTTTGAAGGCATTGGGACCCTTGCTCGGGCACAGAATCCAGGATCTCCAGGCCTAAGAGCCCTGAGAAAATGAAGAAAAGCATGCGGATTGTGCAGTCAGCCACTGTAGAGCTCAGAGGCCATTCGTTCTCCTGTTCCCAGTCTATACCATCCAGCTGCAATGCTTCAAAACTGTCCTCTGCCCTCTCAAGGTCACTGTCCCATGCTCCTACCTTCTTAGCTAACTGTTAATCAGGAACACTGGCCCCACATCACTGCTGCCTGCTCACTGCTGTCTACTTGCCATTCAGAGCACTGACTCCACATCCTAGCCCTTTGCCCCTCTCCACACTTACACCTGAGAGCATGGACTGTCTGCTTTTGTATTCTCAAAACTTATGAAGTCTAGCACTTTGAAGCAGCAACAAAATTTTTAATGAATGTATGTAAATTTTCTTAAGTATTATTTTTCTTAAAGTAGTAAACAAAATTCTCTATGAAAAAAGTAATACAAAATCCTTACTTCTCTTCTCCTGTTAGCACCTTTTCCAGGTCTCTTCGGGGCGTCTGACCACCAGTGCTAGGAAAAGAGTAAAAGAAAAGAGTAAACAGTAAAATTCCTGGGAAACTATTTTTTTTTTTAATATACCTCAAACTATAAAGGAATGACTTTGTAGTTCAGGCTGGCCCTGAACTCACGATGTAGCCCAGGAGAGCCTTGAATGCAGCAATCCTTCTGCCCCTACCTCCTGAGAGTTGGGATTACAGGTATAAGCCACCATGCCCCGCACTGTGGTATGTGGTACTGATTGCTGATGGGCATGAGTCACCACACCTGGTATTGTTGTATGTGGTTACCAAGGATCGAACCAGGGACCTTGCACTTGCTAGGCAGGCAATGGAACCACTGAGCTAAATCTCCAGCATGACTCCACCCTCTTAGATGCAACTGTGCCCAGCATATTCACCCACACAAAATAGTAACTTCTTTTTCTCCCAGGATTTTGGAAATGGACTAAGAAAGCAATTTTGTGGAAGTGGCTGGAACAACACATTCCCCACAATCATAAAAAAGGCCATGTTTGAACAAATTGACCAGAAAGGTCTTGGTATTTGGGGAAGACACTCACATACACTATTATATTTAACCAGAAGGATACTATGAACTGCTTTCCTCTAAGACATAAAAAAATGGAAGAAACATAAAATCCTATCAGTTTGCTGATGATCCCAAGATCTATGCTCTTATCTCCCCAACACAGGCAATATTACCCCACTTTCTCATACCTGTCCTTCATACCTGCTCAGTCGTCGTCGTTGAGGCATTTGCTCTAGATCTCTCTGCTCCCTTTCTTCTCTTGTCATTCCTTTGTAGTTTGAGGTAAGACCAAATATAGGCCGAGACCACTCGTCTATAACAACAACAAAAAAAATCAATTAGCCCACAGAGCAGTATTTGTTTCTACTAGGCTTTTATGTAATCACACCTTTGTACAGCAATGGCGAACCTTTTAGAGCTTTCAATAACACAACCTACTGCAGCACACGTGCTATAGTTTCCCCACCATAGCTCTAGACACTTAAAATACTCTTTTCTTAACAATGCAAATTAATTAATGACCATTCATAGGATAAATACAGCACATTAGTATGGTGACAAACTCTGGATGAGTCAGGGATATAGGGAAAAAGACCAATTCAATCAGCAATCATCAGAGATATAAAGAATGAAACATGTGACCTGCTGACAATCATAGGTGGGATGGGTTGAAATTTCACAAAAACCCAATTTTATTTTTGAAAAGTATTTCTAAAAAGTACCTTAATTTCTAGGTTTACTTTGCTGAAAATAGAAAATATTTAAATTTCATATTTTCTTATTTTAACCAAAAACAGCTTCCCTATTACTTGTAAAAATGGTCTACATTTTTAAGCCAGGTGTGGAGACATACACCTGTACTCCCAGCACTTGGAGAAGGATTGTCATGAGTTTGAGACTGGCTGGGGCTACACTGTAAGTTCAAGGCCAGACTCCACTACAAAGCAAGATCCTGTTATCAAAAAGCCTAAATAAATAAATAAATAATAATAAAAATTCTATTTTCAGAGTATGCTATAGAGACTATTCCCTTAATCCTAATACAGTTGATCAGCTGACCATGAAAAAAAGCATAATATGTATACTTTTCACACAAGGTCCAGAGGTGCCACATGATAATTCTGTCTGAACCATAATATAGCTTATTGCTGCATTAATACACTACATGAATGATCTAAAACTGGCTCACTGGTTCCACCCCAGGACTCAGAATCACTACTGTATCTCAGGGATCCCAGAGACAATACTCTGCTTCTCTCATTCTCGGGGGAGCTGAGAAATACTGCTAAAAAGCAATCCCAAGTTGATCATTCAATAGGCAGTAAATTGCACATGTAAACTGCTGACCGAAGATGTCATTTTGCCTCTGGTTTACAAAAGAAATTTGTGTTTCTCTAAAAGTTTTGATGATCTTAAAGCATGAGTAATTGTTTCCAAATACAGAAGCAGTTACTAAGATTTCTTTCCAATGGGAAGCATGGGAAGAATTAAGCAGGATAATGAGGACCAGTATAGATTTCATTCTTAAAACTAAAGGATTTTAGAAATAACATGGCACTTGAATGTATTTCAGTTAGGCTCTGGATTTCTCTGTTCTGTTAAATAAGAACAGGGACAAAGTTTTGGAGGTCATTATGCAAGCAGTACCTGTAGTGACACTAAACTATAATAGAGATAACATTTCTTTTTTCTTTTTTTTTTTTTTTTGAGACAGGGTCTCGCTTTGTAGTTCAGGCTGGCTCTGAGCTCACTATGTAGCCTAGGCAAGCTTCGAACTCAGCAATCCTCCAGTCTCTGCCTCCCGAAGAGATAACATTTCTTGAGTACTTATGTACTAGGTACTGTGCTTCATAAACTTCCTCTCATCTAATATTCTACTTGACTGATTCATTTTAAATAAATACTGGTAAAATACAGACATATACATGTCTCTTTATACAGACATAAAATAACACACAAAAAGAAAATTTTACATACTGATTAATTTCCCTGCCATGTCCTTGTTGGACCTTGATTCCTTGGGGTGTTTATAGAGATACATCACTGCTCGTCCAATCCCACTATGCTTCAGAGTCTCCTGGCTCACACTAGGTAGCTGGGGAACACAAACACATACACACAAATTAATCACTCAGAAGCTGGAAGCTTTGCTAATCTATGCTAGAGGACCTTTAAGACTTGTTTCATTCACATCAGAACAAATTTTAAAAGTCTATTTCCAAGATCTGCAGAGAGTGAACACACAGATCCTTTGAGTTCACATCAGAAGTTCGAGAGTTTAGTATTATTATTTTTTTTGAGACAGGGTCTTGCTTAGTAGTTTAGGCTGGCTCTGAGCTCACTATGTAGCCCAGGCAAGCCACCGCAAACTGAGCAATCCTCCTGCCTCTGCCTCCCGAGTGCTGGGATTACAGGCGTGAGCCACCACGCCCGGCACTGTTGTATGTGGTATTGATTGCGGTGGGCATGAGTCACCACGCCCAGCATTCTATGTGGTTTCCAGGATCGAACTCAGGACCATGCGCTTGTGAGGCAGGCGCCGGAACCACTGAGCTAAATCTCTGGCCCAGAGAGTTTAGAATTATTAATAAGTTGAGCTAAAACTGACCAACGTGAGAAAGTGTGAACTGAGAGTATTTATAAGGAGCAGTTTAATACAGGAGTTTGCACAAGCCTCAGAACTCAATACATCTGAAAATGAACCCAAGCACAGCCACCTGCCTGCTACATGGTCTTGGACAAGCCATTTAATTTCTGAGTCTTCATTTCTTCATCTGTAAAATGGAGACAATATGCCTACTTATAGGTTTATTGTGAGGAACAGGTGAGCCAACATATATACAAAGCACCTGGCACAGTGCTCTCTCTGCGCATAGGAGGCTCTTGGAGAACATCTTGGTAAATTGAGTCTTAGTATCAAAACCATGCAAGTAATCACAATTTGACTCTTGAACAGGTTCACATGACTCTGAACTTGGCGTTCTTTCTACTTCAACTGCCTCTCCAGGAAATGCCCACTACTGGACTTCATTGAGACACCAATGTTACTTCAAAATCTTTTTCTTTCAACATTACAGTTGTTAGAAGTTTCATTTGAATTCCAGACTTTGCACTTGGCAAGGTAGGTGCCAGAACCACTAAGCTAAATCCTGGCCCTTCCGCCCTTCTTCTCTCTCCCTTTCTCCGCCCCCCTCTCTTTCTCTGTGGTACTGTGGATTGAACTCAGGACCTTGTGTTTGCCAGGTGGGCACTAGAACCACTGAGCTAACTTGCTGGCTCTCCAACCCCTTTTTGGAAGGGTTGTTGGAATAAAGAATTTTTAAATACATAGTAAAATACAGAGGATGTGAAAATATAAACCACATTAGATAATAAAGTACAATCAGATTATGTGCTCCTAACCTCTTGCAGAATCTTCAGCAGCTCCTCCCGAATCTTAAGCGCAGGCAAACTCCGATCTGGTAGAGGTGAGAGCCATTCTTTGATGGCAGACATGACACCGCTGTCAATAAATGTTTCTTTAAGGTCCTGCCTGCAGTAATAACCATAATAAAAAGTCAAGTTTATAAACCTCAGTACTACTGCCTTTCCCTCAGACTTTTCTTCAATGATATTTAAAATGTAGCTTTAAGAAATTATTTATACATTCAATATTACTGGGCCTCTATTCTGGTCTGAAAAGCACAGAATAAAATTTAGCTTTTATTTTCTAGAAACACACAGACTTGATCACCAAAGACAATTTGTTAGAAACAAAACTAGAATAAACTCAAATCACACAAGACAGATTAATGCTGATATGAAGGGCATATTGCTCACTATATGAGAACAGTAATTCCTGTTTTTTGGGGGATTTTTTTTCCTCAATTTTTGAGACAGAGTCTTGCTTTGTAGTTCAGGTTGGCCCTGAACTCACTATGTAGCTCAGCCTGGCCTTGAACTCACAGCAATCCTCCTGCTTCTGCCTCCTGAGTGCTACGATTATAGGCTTGAGTCACCACACCTAGCATTGCGGTTTGTGGTAGCAGGGATTGAACTTAGGACCTTGTGCTTGCTAGACAGATGCTTGGAAGCACTGAATTAAATCCTCAGCCCCAGAATAATAATTTTTTTTTTTTTTGAGACAGGGTCTCACTTTGTAGTTCAGGCTGACCATGAGCTCACTATGTGGTCCAGGCAAGCCTTGAACTCAGCAATCCTCCTAGCTTGCTTCCTGAGTGCTGGGGTTACAGGTGTGAGCCACCATGCCTGGATAAATTAATAATTCTTAAACAGTTTAAGGAGACAGAGAACCCAGAACTGTGTTATTCTTTGCTAGACACTAAGAATACAGCTCTCCTGGCAAAAAAAAAAAAGCTGGTAATTAAATTCCGCTTTAGGCAACAGAGTTGATTACATTAATAGAAAACCTGGCCACATACTTCTGCCTATCAGGACAGAAGCAGCAGCTACTTAGTCATAGTTGTCTGAAGTCATGCTAGTCCCTCATTAATGTACTAATACATTTCAGCCATCAAAAGTAACCTTATTCAAATGAAAAGCAAAATTGCTGATAAGCATGAGAAAACCAAGGAAAAGAATTGCCTTTCAAGGACCTACTAAGGACATTATTATTACAGAAAGATCAATGATGATGATTTATAGGGACATACAAAATCTTCAATAATACATATTTTAGGTTGCCTTCCAGGGTTTATCTTTTTTTTGAGACAGAGTCTCAATTTGCACTTCAGGCTGGTTCTAAGCTCTATGTAGCTCAGGCAAGCCTCACACTCAACAATCCTCCCGCCTCTGCCTCCCGAGTGCTGGGATTACAGGCATGAGCCACCACCCCCGGCACTGCGGTATGTGGTACTGATTGCTGGTGGGTGTGAGTCACCACGCCCAACATTGTATGTGCTTACTGAAGATCCAACTAGGGACCTTGCACTTGCCAGGCAGGCCTTGGAACCACTGAATTAAATCCCCAGCCCTGTCTTTTTTTTGAGACAGGGTCTTGCTTTATAGTTCAGGCTGACCCTGAGCTCACTATGTAGCCCAGGCAAGCCTCAAACTCAGCAATCCTCCTGCCTCTGCCTCCTGAGTGCTGGGATGACATGCATGAGCCACCATGCCCAGCATTGTGGTGTGTGGTACTGATTGCTGGTGGGCGTGAGTCACCACGCCTGGTACTGTTGTATGTGGTTACCAGGAATTGAACCAGGGACCTTGTGCTTGCTAGGCAGGTGCTGGAACCATTGAGCTAAATCTCTGGCCCCCTGTCTTATTTTATTTATTTTTTTTTTTGAGACAGGGTCTCGCTTTGTATTTCAGGCTGGCCCTGAGCTCACTATGTAGCACAGGCTAGCCTTGAACTCAGCAATCCTCCTGTCTCTGCCTCCCGAGTGCTGGGATTACAGGCGTGAGCCACCACACTCGGCCCCCCGTCTTATTTTTAATCACACAGAAAACAAAACAATTTTATAAGATCCCAAATTGTCTATAAAGATTAAAACTATTTTCAATACTTTCTTTTATAAATCATTTTTTACTGTTTCTATCGGACTTCAAAATTCAAGAAAATCAATGAACTATAATTTAGCAAATTTTATTCATCACTGTATTTCTCTGAACTGACAGATTTAATACCCTAGAATACTAGCATAATTTCAATGTCATTCCATTAAAGGAAAAACTTTTTCAAGAAAACAAAATACTTACTTCTTAAGATGCATAACCACAGTTGGCAATAAAGTTAATTTTTTCAGAGCAGGCTTTTTTTGATTGTTCAATTGTCTGTCTTCCTATTCAAAAAAAAAAAGACAAAAAGGACTTTAAAATATAGTTCAATTGTTACTAATAAATTATAAACACTGTAATTCTGAACGTTAAAGCATAAGTTTCTCAGAGAAACTGCAACTTCCTGCCAGTTTTAGTCCTAGCTCTCTGGGAGGCAGAGGCACGAGGATTCCAAGATTAAGCCCCAAAGCCGCCAATACTACCACAGTGTTAAGGCTCTCAGTTCAATCTTCAGTACTGAGAAAACTGTAATTTTTCTGACAAGACAGGGTAATTAAATATTAAAATGTAGACATTCCTCATTCAATGATTGAGTTAAGGTCCTGCACCTAAATCATTAAATAACTTGTTCTCTAAATGAGGAATCCTATATAGTATGGTACATTACAATATTCAGAATAAAGAAAGGGTCAAAGGAAATTCCAACATGATTACTTCGCTTTTATTTCACTCTTTTTTTTGTTTTTTTGAGACAGGGTCTTGCTTTGTAGCTCAGGCTGGCTCTGAGCTCACTATGTCGCCCAGGCAAGCCTTGAACTCAGCAATCCTCCTGTCTCTGCCTCCTGAGTGCTGGGATTACAGGCGTGAGCCACCACGCCCGGTACTGTGGTATGTGGTATTGATTGTTGGTGGGCGTGAGTCTCCATGCCCAGCATTATATGTGGTTACCGGGGATCGAACTCAGGACCTTGCACTTGCAAGGCAGGCGCGGGAACCACTGAGCTAACCCTCCGGCCCCTTATTTCACTCTTAATATGCTGTGTAGTAATGTGTAACAGAATATAAAACTTCAGTATTATGAAGTACAGTCAGCAAAAATTACAGTACTATATAAACAAGGTGTACTGTACCATGGGGGGAAAAAAAAAAAAAAGAGTCCTGGGTCTGAAGAGCATGCCTTGATTATAAACCTGAACAATTATTAAAGAGAAGGGTTGGTAAATGAGGAATATCTGTATATGAATATATAATTTTTGTATCTGTGTGAGTCAAGCCCATAAAATTATTAGACTATTATCTTCAACAATTTTAAATCAAGAGGTACAAGAGGTACAATTTTAATTTAAAACACTGGCAGAATTATCAAGTTTTTCAAGAGTTCATTCGAAGGACAAATTATTATAGCTGATAAGTTTTTTTTTTTTTTTTTTTTTTTTTTGCTTTTTGGAGACAGGGTCTCACTTTGTAGTTCAGGCTGGCCCTGAGCTCACTATGGTGCCCAGGTAAGCCGCCGCGAGCTCAGCAATCCTCCTGTCTCTGCCTCCCGAGTGCTGGGATGACAGAGCTGATAAGTTTTAATTTGTCTTCAAGAATAATCTTACAGATATAAAACATGTCTGCTATATTACCAAATAAAACTTTTGGTAGTTACTGGTGTAATTTTTTTGTTATGAAAAATGTCAAATTCTACAAATATAAAATGTACCTGCCCTATACATTTGAACAAGTAAACACATAGAGCAGTCTTCCTTTAGCTAGATCTCAATCTACTTTTCCTTATGCACTTGTTTTGAAACAATCCCAGACATGCATCATTGAATCAGTACTTCACCAAGTATGTCTCAAAGAACTGCTATTAGTTGTTACTAATGAATTTTATAGCTGCTGTAACTGGGTCTTTCTTTCTTTCTTTCTTTTTTTTTGGAGACAGGGTCTCCCTTTGTATTTCAGGCTGGCCCTGAACTCACTATGTAGCCCAGGCAAACCTCAAATTCAGCAATCTTCCTGCCTGTGGCTCCTGAGTCCTGGGATTATAGGCGTGAGCCACCATGGCCAGCACTGTGGTCTGTGGTACTGATTGCTAGTGGGTATGAGTCACCATGCTGGGCATTGTTGTATGTGGTTACCAGGGATCAAACTCAGGACTTTGTGCTTGCTAGGCAGGCACCAGAACCACTGGGCTAAATCTCTGGCCCTAGATGCAATCTCTTGATAAGAGGCAAGAGAATGATACCCTTTTATTTTAAAAATTTATTTCAGATAATTTAGCCAACTTCTATCACCCACTTTCATCCTATCCTTAGTTCCTTTATTTCTTCTACAAAAATAAAGCTCTTGGGCTGGAGATTTAGCTTAGTGGTTCTGGCGCCTGCTCTGCAAGCGCAAAATCCTGAGTTAGATCCCAGTAACCACAGACAATGCTGGGCATGGTGACTCATGCCCACCAGCAATCAATACCATATACCACAGTGCGGGGCATGGTGGCTCACACCTGTAATCCCACCCAGCACTTGGGAGGCAGAGGTAGGAGGATTGCTGAGTTCAAGGCTTGCCTGGGCTCCATAGTGAGCTCAGGGCCAGCCTGAACTACAGAGCAAGACCCTATCTCAAAATAAATAAATAAATAAAAAAATAAAAAATTTTTTTTAAAAAAGCTCTTTTTTGCCTGAGATGCTCACACACTCTCACAGATGGGGCTTGCCCTACTGCAATATTCTTTCTTTTGAACAGTCATGTTTTATGTCAACCAGCACTTATCTATCTACAGCAATGTCTAGAAATCATCTGGGGACAACAACAATTATGTGAGAGAGAGCAGTAACTAAACATTCCCTCTTGTTTCACAGGCTTTCCTATGAGCAAAAGTTTACATTATCTATAACAAAATCTTACACTATTGAGATACTTTAATTCAACAAATTAACTGGTATTTATTACTTTAATATTCCTACTATTTTAACCTGTTTGCTTTGGTAGACATTTGAGAAAACAAATCTTGAGTAGGAATGACAGGGCAGAGAAGTGACAGAATCAGTTTGTTTAGGGAAACTAATCCCATATTCTTATCATTCTGCATGTCCTAAGACTGTTCTAAAATGAAAATGTTTCCTTATGAGTTGCTGCAAGTTTTATTAATGTTTGCATTGCTAGATTTATGATTAAATGTAACATATAGATGAAACATGAAGTTTTTGAGTTTTTACATTGTCCTGAATTTCTTTTTGTAAACCTTAGTTCCTGGTTGTTGTGTTAAATCTATTTTAAGAATGTTTAATTACAGCCTCGAGTAGCAAAGTATTATTTGTAAGAATTCAGTTTTTTTATACTTATATTGACTACAAGACTGTTCTAGTCAATAAAATGATGCAATAAAATTAATGCTGCTTTCCAAAAAAATTTAGAGCAATAAATGTTTTATCACAAAAAGCAAAATATTTTTAATATTGTTTACGGATTAAGCATTAAAAAAAAATTCCACCCATTATTGAGGCCGAAGAAGTGAACCTGGAAGTGACCTCTCTCACCTCAGCAGCTTCATTCATCTTGACAATCATGGCACTGACAACATCATCGGCGTCACTAATAAAGGTGCCACCGTCGCGATTCCGTCTACGCTTGCCACTCATGCTCTTTTTCCGCTGCAACATCATCTCAAAATCCGACAGGAAGTCCATACTAAGCAGTAACATAAAATAAAGTAACATCCAAGTTCTTTTATCACTCATTTATCACAAGAAAACCAAATTTTAACTCAATCGAGTCCTGCTTTTTTTTAAAAGTCCAAGTACCTAAAACTTGCTATTACAACAGCTGATTGCAGACCTTACATGTACCTTCTATTCTACCCCAGTGTTATAATCACTAATAGCCTTCAACTTGGATAAACTAGCTCATAATTGCCATCTATCAGTTTTTAGAAAAACTTCAAGTTTTCATTCCGTTTAGTTTCACTACTTTTTTTGGAACAGGTGCTCAAGTATTTGTGTGTTTCAATCTTCTACTGCATAAATAGAAAAAGTTAAAAACTACTGCTTTTTCTTTTTTAAGACAGGGTCTCGCTTTGTAGTTCAGGCTGGCCTTGAACTCAGCAATCCTCCTGCCTCTACCTCCCAAGTGCTGGGATTACAGGAATGAGCCCCCACACCTGGCACTGTGGTGTGTGGTTACTAGGAATCAAACTTGGGACCTTGCGCTTGCAAGGCAGACTCTGGAAACACTGAGCTAAATCTCTGACCCTTCTTGCGATAAGAGCACAACTCAGAACAATGGGACTGAGAAAAAAGATAAAAATCTATTAGTATATGAAGAACTTCAGACTGAGCTGGGAATTTAGATCAGTGGTTCTGATGTCTGCACTGCAAACACAAGGTCATGAGTTTGATCCCCAAACTGAAACCACACAAATAACTTCAGACCTTTATAGCTTTTATCAGTCATACTTAAAAGAGAAGTTAGGAAGTTGACTTCATTCTGACAGTATTTGTATAAATTTAAATTTATCAGTACTGTACTCCCAAACTCACTCAGCATAATTCTAGGATATGTGAGTAAAACACAATAACATATTCAGTTGTCAAGACTTTAGAATTATTTCCTTGTCCCCCAAATCAGCTTTCTCGAAAATAAACACATTTTTTTTTGCTTTTTTTTGGAGACAGGGTCTTGCTTTGTAGTTCAGGCTGGCCCTGAGCTCACTATGGTGCCCAGGCAAGCCGCCCGAACTCAGCAATCCTCCTGTCTCTGCCTCCCGAGTGCTGGGATTACAGGCGTGAGCCACCACGCCCAGCATTATATGTGGTAACTGGGGATCGAACTCAGGTCCTTGCGCTTGCAAGGCAGGCGCCGGAACCACTGAGCTAACCCTCCGGCCCAATAAACACATTTTTAAAGCTATTTTTTTCATAAGAGTTGCTTGGTGAACCATAAATTAAGAGGCTGCCATATAAATGTAACACCACAAATTAGACATCTGGGCATAGGTAAATAACAGTAAATAATTCATTGACAACAGCATTTACAGTGAAGGTAGAGAGAAAAATGGAACAGATTTTATTCTAACTTTGGAAATCAGAACACAAAATGTTTAATATTCTATCTTCATTTATTTAGCTTCCTTTAAACAAATTTTAAAAACAAGCAAGTATCAGAACTTAACTGTTTGCCTCTCTTGATGTTATCATCAGAATCTGAATCTTCTGCTTCTTTCACATGTGTTTCACCTTTTTCTTCTTCCAAATCTTCTTGATTAAAACCCTAAAGGCATGGGGAGGTGTGGGTGGGGATATGGGTAAAAATGAGAATTGACTATGTCATATATTGGTACAAATTCCCCAATGTTATGTGTGATTGTGAGATGTATGCAAATTGTACCAATAAAGAATGCAAAAAAAAAAAAAAGCCCTAAAGGCAGGGTTAGTCAAAGTTATTACAGCCCCCTCACATATTTTTCTACTGCAAACTGGTCTTAATTTTTTCCAATATATACACAAAGAATAAATAGTAAATAGGGTCTTGAACTTTAAATTTTGTTCTTAAGGCCTGCTTTGCAGGGTGACAAACACTCCCAAAGAAAAAGTAGTCTCACCTGCTCAGTTACCTTTGTGGACTTCTATCTGCTGGCTCAGTATCCTTGCTAGTTCGTTTCTTAGATGATTACTAAATTTTTTTTAGTTGTCTGTTTAATGCAAAATATCTAGACTGCTATTGGCAAAAGTGGAAGTTTCACAATTACTGTAACCACCTTTTAGCATAGTACCTTTGTCTCAATATATATATTCCTTTACTCCATTAGCTCAATTGTTACTTTCATGTCTGTATTTTGTCTTTTAGTATTTTACTTTCTGGTTTTTTTTTTTTTGAGACAGGGTCTCACTTTGTAGTTCAGGCTGGCTCTGAGCTCACTATGTAGCCCAGGAAGCCTGGAACTCAGCAATCCTCCTGAGTGCTGGGATTACAGGCGTGAGCCACCACGCCCGGCACTGTGGTATGTGGTAGATTGCTGGTGGGCATTGAGTCACCACGTCCAACATTGTATGTGGTTACCAGGATCGAACTCAGGACCCTGCACTTTCGAGGCAGGCGCCGGAACCACCGAGCTAAATCTCCGGCCCTAGTATTTTACTTTTTGAATCACTTTCTTTTAGATTTTTCTCCTGAATACATCATAGTTATTTATTCGAACTTACTGTAATAGTAGAGAACCAGTACCATAAGACAGAAAGAGAGCAGTTAAAACATTTCTATTATACTTACTGTAAATTCTTCTTCTTCTTCATCACCAGATTCTCCAAATATATCTGCGATAAGATTTCTAGAAAGGAAACAAATTATAAAAGCATTAATATGCTTTGTTCCCATTTGTATAGAAATAATTTTTAAAAATAGGGTATAATTTATGCATAGTAAAATGCATATATCTAAAGTGTCCAATTCAATGGGCTTTAAGAATGTATATATCTGGGCCACAGATTTAGCTCAGTGGTTCCAGTGCCTGCCTCACAAGCGCAAGATCTTGAGTTCGATCCCCAGTAACCACATACAATGCTGGGCATGGTGACTCACGCCCACTAACAATTACTACCACACCCCACAATGCTGGACATGGTGGCTCACGCCTGTAATCCCAGCGCTCAGGAGTCAGAGGCAGGAGGATTGCTGAGTTCCAGGCTTGCCTGGGCTACACAGTAAGCTCAGGGCCACCTTGAACCACAAAGCGAGACCCTGTCTCAAAAAAAAAAAAAAAAAAAAAAAGAACGTATACATCGGTGTAACAAGCACTCCTATCAAGATGCAAAATAATCCAATCTCCCCAGAAAGTTTCCCTATACATCCTTCTAGTCAGTCTTCCAATATCAATACCCTGGAAGCAATCTGACTCCCATCATAGATTAGTTTTGCCTGTTCTCAAACTTTACATAATAGAACCATATGTCACTGTACACTCTGCTTCCTTCATTCACTATATTATTTTGGGGATCCATCCATGTTATATAGTGTGTGTACAGGTAGTTCAAGAACTAAAATCCTAATTTGCAAAGTAATGAAACTAGGCAGTATATCACCGTGAAATCTGACTGCAAGTTTAAAAATCTTACAAGGCAAACAATCCATACTACCTAGTAGTCAGAAAAGATATGTTATACTGTCACTTACTCTTCTTCATTGCCTGACTCACTGTCACTCCCAAATAGATCCTTCTCATCATTTTTCTTATCAGACAGTTCTTTCCCTGCTTCTTCTTCACTGTCAGAAGCTACAGTCTTTGCTCTTTTGCTTGACTTGTCTGACACAGCATCACTGTCAGAGTCATCAGCATCGGAGACAACACGACTCTTCTTTGCTGCTTTTGAACAAGAAAATCATTATTAATATTACTTTGCCATGGCCATTCTAATACTAAACATAATTAAGCCAGGTGTGGTGGTGCATGCCAGTGATTCCAGCACTTGGGAGGCTGAGGCAGGAGGACTGGCATGAGTTTGAGGCCAGCCTGAATGACATAGCAAAACCTTGTCTCAAAAAACAACC
Organism: Thryonomys swinderianus; assembly: GCA_004025085.1. NCBI lineage: Eukaryota > Metazoa > Chordata > Mammalia > Rodentia > Thryonomyidae > Thryonomys > Thryonomys swinderianus. Next base: position 32,605 of record PVIC010005664.1, on the reverse strand, counting down.
ACCTCCCCCATAAACATAACGGGTGCTCTCAGATGTTAATATGTGATATTAAAAACAAAACCAAATGAAAAACAAAGGGCCTCCTAACAGGTAAAAGAGAAAATAAAAAGTAGCAGAGTATAGCTCAGTGGTAGAGCACTTACTTAATATCCCCAAGGCCCTGCCAACACTCCTACTGCAAAAAAACAAAAATAAAACCCTCAAAATACCTCATATTCAATGTCATCTTATGAATTGTGTTACTTTGTTTAGGAAATAAGTGGCCAAAAGATGAAGAATCATCATTATAAAGTTGGCATCAATAATCACCTTTCCTTGGGGCCAGAGATTTAGTTCAGTGGTTCTGGCACCTGCCTTGCAAGTGCAAGGCCCTGAGTTTGATCCTGGTAACCACATACAATGCTGGGCGTGGTGACTCACACCCACCAGCCATCAATACTACATACCACAGTGCCAGGCATGGTGGCTCATGCCTGTAATCCCAGCACTCAGGAGGCAGAGACAGAAGGATTGCTGTGTTCGAGGCTTGCCTGGGCTACATAGTGAGCTTGGGGCCAGCCTGAACTATAAAGCAAGACCCTGTCTAAAAAAAAAAAAAAAAAATCACCTTTCCTTTTGAGGCCAGCAATTAAGGTTAGCAACTGGCATCCTTTCACATTGCCCAGTATTACAATTGATAAGGCAGGAGGATTGCCACAAGTTCGAGACCAGCATGGGCTACATAGTGACTTCAATGCCAGCCTGAACTGCATAGTGAGACTCTGACTCAAAGACACCAAAGGGGGAGAAAAAAGACTGCCTATTCCTTTTCAGGACTATGCATGTTTCTTAATTATTTCTTGTCAGTTTGACATTTTTCATTTCTTAATTAACTGGCACTATGTATGACAGTCTTTTAACCTTCTCCTACTGTCACATTATTAGGGAGTGTTTTTTTCCCAAGAGGTTAAGCTGCAAAACAAAGCAATCAAGTAAACTTACTACCTATGAAAATAGGGTCCCAAGTAGTCAAAACTAGAGTACAATCGCTCCCAAACGTCCCTGTATTTGGGTACTCAAGGCTCAGTTCACTATCTGGAAGGAACCTACTGAACCTGCCATTACAGAGACACACTGCCAACTCTTGACAGTCAGGTTGTCAGGTTTTCATGTGAACCTATTTCTCTGGAACATTCACCTTTCTGGTAAAGACAATCTAAGTCTTGTTAGTTTGTTTGTTTTTTGAGACAGGGTCTCGCTTTGTAGTTCAGGCTGGCCCTGAGCTCATTATGTAGCCCAGGCAAGCCTCAAACTCAGCAATCCTCCTGTCTCTGCCTCCCAAGTGCTGGGATTACAGGCGTGAGCCACCACACCCAGCAAGACAATCTAAGTCTTACACTCTTGGTGTAGCTTATCATTCTGAATAGCCAAAGAGTAACAGATGCTCCCAGAACAAGTCAAAAGGTATTTAACAATAAACTCAGCCAATGAGAACCAGGAATAAAGAGCATTAGGTGAGGAACACGGATATAACATAACAGAAAAGGTCAGGCATAGTTTATAGTTTAAAGCTTGGGCAATAAGGAAAGCTACCCAAAATAATCCTTACAGGTTCTTTCTTCATCTTCACTATCAGAAAGCACAGCGGCTTTCCGCTTTCCTACTACTCTTTCTTCCTCTCCTTCCTTTTCTTCATCTTCATCACTGTCCATTTTCTGCCTTTTGGGTGCTTCATCCTCACTGTCAGAACTGTGAAACTTTCTTTTGGCTGTGTGGCTATCCGAGTGAAAGGAGTCACTCTGAACTTCTGGATCCCCTCCCTTATTCTCCCCCTCACTGTCATCGTCTGACTGTGGCTTCTCTTTGTGTGTGGCAGCATCCTCAGCTTCAGAGTCACTAGCAGGTCCCTTCTGAGGCTCCTCATTCTCAGAGTCGCTGACCGGGGCTTTGGGGAGCTCCTCATTTTCCGAGTCACTAGCCTGATGTCTTGGGGGGTCTTCACTTTCCGAGTCACTAACTTGGGGTTTGGGGAGCTCCTCATTTTCTGAGTCGCTGGCCTGGTGCCTTGGAGGGTCTTCACTTTCCGAGTCACTGATCCGGGGCTTGGGGAGCTCCTCATTTTCTGAGTCACTGGCCTGGTGCCTTGGGGGTTCCTCACTTTCTGAGTCACTGACCCGAGGTTTAGGAAGCTCTTCACTTTCTGAATCACTCATTTGTGGTTTGGGAACCTCCTCATTTTCGGAGTCACTGGCCTGTTGCTGTGGGGGCTCCTCACTCTCGGAGTCAGTGCCATGAGGTTTTAGAGCAACCTCAGTCTCAGAGTCACTGGCAGGACTCTTCTGGAGCTCTTCTGCCTCTGAGTCGCTGACAGCACGCTTTTGGACCTCCTCATTTTCAGAGTCGCTTGCGTGCCCATTGAGCAGCTCCTCATTCTCAGAGTCACTTCCAGGTAGCTTCTGGGTCTCCTCACTCTCGGAGTCACTCCCAGGCTGATGGGCATCCTCATTTTCAGAATCGCTCGCAGGAGGCTCTGCCTGCTCCTCAGACTCAGAGTCACTGTCCTTTGGCCTCTGAAGGTCCTCACTTTCAGAGTCACTGGCATTAAGATTCGAGGGCTCATCATTCTCAGAGTCCGTCATGTGATGTCTTTTGGTGAGACCATCTTCTGGGTCACTACGTTCATTCTGAGGGAAAAAAAAAAGAAAGAAAATCTTGGCACCATGTAAAACAAATTTGACAGTCAAATGTTTAAATTTTTGAACAATTCTTTAAATGTAGGAATATATACAAATTATACAAGTATTTATAAATGTGTAATTCTTATCCTGTTCCTATCTAGAAGCATCCCCCTTTAGAGGTCAATCTATGAAATGTCTTCCATGGACCTCCAAAGAGGTAGCACAACTAAAACAAATCTGTACGGCATAAGACTAATTCTGAAAAGCTAGATTTAAAAATAAAGAAATCCTAACTTCCTTCTCATTCCCCCAAGCCTAATTATTTTTCAGATTAATGCAAGCAAACATATAACAAAGAATTCTTGGGCTTTATTTTAGGGAAATAGAGCATAAAACTTAATTGTAGTAAGGGGTCAAATAACACACCTCCCATGAGAATCTAGAAAAAGAAAGAAGTTACCATTTTCTAAGCATTTATTAAGAGTTCATAGTATTTTGTGCTTTCATGTTCATTTTTTCCTTACAACATTACTTCTCATGTATGAAAGCAGGCCTTGTACAGTTACAACTTCTACTTCTGCAACAAAAGCTTAGAACATGATTAAACTAACAAATAATATAACCTGAAATTACTTTGAAAACATGCTCCAGGGCACAAACATAACATCCATATATTATAAAAATACAGAAAAGATACATAAAATCAAACATACCAAAATACCAATAACAAGCATTTTAGGATTTAGAAAATCTCTAGAATCTCTATTTTCAATAATATCTTCATTTAAAAAGAAAGTATTTGTGTTTGAATGTTCTTTCTGGAAAAAATCTACTGAGCCAAATATTTCTTGAGAATATACGACTAAGCCTACATAGCACAGATAATTTTCAAGAACAGTCTTTAATAACTTATGAACTGTTAAGTGAGAGAACTCACTGAAAAGAAAAACGGAAGGAAGATGTTTTTTTGTTTTTGTTTTTTTGCTTTTTGAGACAGGGTCTTCGCTTTGTAGTTCAGGCTGGCCCTGAGCTCACTATGGCGCCCAGGCAAGCCTCAAACTCAGCAATCCTCCTGTCTCTGCCTCCCGAGTGCTGGGATGACAGGCGTGAGCCACCACGTCTGGCATTGTGGTATGCAGTGTTGATTGCTGGTGGGCGTGTCTCCACACCCAGCATTATATGTGGTTACCAGGGATCGAACTCAGGACCTTGCACTTGCGAAGCAGGCGCCGGAACCACTGAGCTAACCCTCCAGCCCAGGAAGATGTTTTTATAAAACCAAATTCTTCAACTTCACTTGAAGACTGTGCTTACAACTTTAGAGACAAAATAATCAAGCCTACAAAGCCAACAGTTTTTAATATTTCATCACCATGACAACAGAGCACACCAAAGAAACATTAGTTGCTATATAAATGAAGTGAAATATGAACTCACCAAAATATTTTAAAATTTCCAAATTCTCACTGGACACTCAGCATGGTACTAGATTCCTTGCCACACACCTACTATCCCAGTGAAAATAGTATTTACCAATTAAATGTGACATTAGTATAGAAGGGATAACTCAGAATCTTGCCAGTGTAATACTCCACATATTCCTTAAAGTTTACTATAGCCATACTTCCTAACTTAAAACAATGTATATGAAAAATTTATCTACAATGTAAGCTCTCAGAACACAGGTGGTATTAGGTTTATTTTCTTCACTGAGGTAATCCTAGAGCACAGAACAGTTTCTAGCCACACACATTCACAATAAAGTACTTATTGAATGGATGATAAGGAGTTAAGTAGGAATAACAGGAACCAAAAGAAGCTAAATGGTACGTGCAAATGGGTCTTTGGAAAGCTTTTCATAGTACAGGTGTCACATAATTTGTAAATATGTGAGTCAACTTATATTAGCTGCCAATAGTAACCATCTCGGTTGGGTCCAGAAACAAGAATGATCCTCAGAACCAAAGTGAGATGAATGATTAAAAGAAAGTAAGAATCTGGGCAGCTCAGAGAACTTAGAAAAGAGAACTCAGTATCATCAATAACATGGCTCAGCTCTAATCATGCTATTTCAGTGTCCAAAATCTAACTTTTACATTTCTAGGAGAGATGACCTAACTGGCCAAGACAGTAACAGATGTGACTCAATTAGTTATAAGCAAAGTAGAAGCCAGCACTGGAAGCCACTCCTAACGGACAGAAATACTATTACTAGGCAAGAGTCCTAGAATTTATCTACAACCCCCTATCCTGGATTTCCTGACACAAAATGTATGCACTGCAAAACAAACAGTACACAGACATTACATATGAAAATGATAGTAAAGCTTAGGATTTCCATCAATTTTGAAGGAGTTCCACCATAGCCTGGGGATCCATTGTATGTGGAATGACAGGGAGAATTAACTGAATCAAGAAAATGCTAGTCAAGAGACGCTGGAAAATAAATAGCCAATGAACAGAACTTATACAGTTAATATAAAGTTATCCTAATATTCAAAACTTTTGCCCATTATATTGAGAACGCAAGTATTTTTTAGAAGTCAGATATAAGTAAAACATACAATAGAGAGTGCAACTGAAATGGCTGTTTTAACAAAATGCAAGGAACATGCGGGTTGGCATCACCAGAAAGATTGAGCATACTGAGAGTTTAGAAATGTCTACAATGCCTCATACCTCCCTGTTAGCAATGCTTCATCCTGCAGTTATAAAGAACTACTGGTTACCCATCATAAGAAAAAAATCTTGTTTACTTCAGCATATAATGCCTTTGTGGACGAAGGCCACAATACAGAGAAATAATTGACATTCTTAAACTAAAATTCAAATACTAAAATTGTGGTAAAATAAACATTAATTTATACATTTCAAAATAGTACATCATCAAATAAAATAACTGCCCAAATTTTTGTTTTTCTTCACCCATCAGAAACGTCAAACTCAAAACAACTGAAAATGTGTATTATCTTACCATTATAAATCAGTGAAGCACTGAACAAATAAGTTACACAGTAAATTCCGTAAGGAAGTAACTATAGGAGAATTTTGAAAAACATGTTTCACCTGACCCTACCTCTAGATCTTAACTGAAATCCCTCTACAGGAATTTGTCAATGCAAATCAGCCTAATTAACATAGGAAAGAAGCTGAGAGGGACTGGAGATTTAGCTCAGTGTGGTACATTTGCCTAGCATTGTGGAAGAAGTCTGCAGCAACGCAAAATACATACAAGTTTTATAAAGAAACAAAGAATCTGAGAAAACCAACAACAAAGTAAGACAACGTTGTTAATTCACTGTGGTTCTTGAACAGCTGTTCAAGAGAAACTCCATTTTTATAAGCACACACATCATAAAATGAAGCTACACAACAGAGTAAAAAGCCCTCCTGATAAGTACTGGGCAGAAAGATTCTACATAATGAATGCTTAAGATTGTATAAAAAGTCAAGTCTTGCCTACCTCTCCAGACTCTTTTGTGCCAGCTCAGCAACATTAATATAAGACACATCCAAAGTTCCCAAACTTTAGCGTGCACAGGAATCTCTTGGGGAGCTTTGGTGAAAGCTTCTCAACTCCAGATACCAATTTCATTAGATCTGGGGAATGAGTCAAAGAGTTTTCATTTTGACAAGTGATCTATATGACTGACCACATTTTAAAAATCCTACTCCAGCTGTATGGAAGTATCGATTTCAGTTAGTTTCATCTATGCATTTAAAAATGCTGTTCTCTTTGTCTAGATTCTCTGACCTTGTCCATTTTCTAACTTTAAACCTGGCAAAAATATTCCTCTTACGAATCCTCTTCCGTCTTTCTAGGTGCAGCAGAATGTGAGAGTTAAGAGTACAGACTTTATTGTCAGGAAGGCCTGGTATCCAAGCTTAAACTCTGCCATTTTCTATTATGTGATGGCCAGAAATTTTCTCAATTTCACAAACCTCTATGTTCTCAATGTAATGGAGTTAGAACTAGTATGTATACCTTAGGGGGCTAGACTGAAAATTAAATGCTTGCAAGGCAGTTCATAACAAATTCTATTAATGATTAATTGCAGAACACTCACTCTTCAAGACTCAGCTAAAGTACATGCTCTCTGAATGCTAAGTGGTTTGGCTATTCCTCCTTCCTGCTCTCATAGGATCTTCTGCTTCAGTTTCACAGAAATCTGTCTGTTTACATATTTATCTTCAGTATACATTGACCTTTGAGATCAGAAGCCATTTTTTAAATGCTCCCCTAGGCAGAATAAAGAAACCAAAATGCCTTCGCTGGGTGGGCATGGTGGCACACACTTGTGATTCTAGCAGTTGGTAAACTGAGGCAGGAAGATTGCTCCAAGTTCAAGACCTGCCTCAGCTACATTGTGAGATCCTGTCTCAAAAAAAAAGGCCTTCACTGAAATGAAAAGAAATCCCATAAGCAATGCTTAACAGGGAAGGTACAATTCCTATCACAAGGAAAACACAAATGGAATCAAAAGAACTAGTAAGGAATATGGTACACAAGGGCAGAAATGATAAGAAAATCTTGCGGTTGTTCTGACACACTGCCAATAAAGACATGCTCCCTACACTGACTGATACAATGTCTCGCCAGCAACTGCAGGAGCCAACTGCTCCCTTTATTCAAGTGAGGGGAAGAAGGCTGTCCTCAGAAGGAGCACCAGCACAGAGGGCTGGCTGGCCTGCTGGCTGCACCTGGCCTGCAGTAAGAAAATGAGAAGTCAGGTCCCAAGTAACCTTTCTTTTTTTTTGAGACAGGGTCTCGCTTTGTAGTTCAGGCTGGCCCTGAGCTCACTATGGTGCCCAGGCAAGCCGCCGCGAACTCAGCAATCCTCCTGTCTCTGCCTCCCGAGTGCTGGGATGACAGGCGTGAGCCACCACATCCGGCATTGTGGTATGCGGTGTTGATTGTTGGTGGGCGTGAGTCTCCACACCCAGCATTATATGTGGTTACCAGGGATCAAACTCAGGACCTTGCGCTTGTGAGGCAGGCGCCGGAACCACTGAGCTAACCCTCCGGCCCCCAAGTAACCTTTCTTAACATTCCACTTTCAGTTCTGTTCTTCTATAGGATGCTAGGAGACAACACACTACTTTCCTGAGTAGATGCAATCTGTGGGGGTCTAGATTTTAAAATATGTATCTCCTTCAATGTATTTTCTATGAAAGAGAAAACAATTGGTCAAAACAAAAATCAGTGGTGGCTTGCCTGGGCACCATAGTGAGCTCAGGGCCAGCCTGAACTACAAAGCGAGACCCTGTCTCAAAAAGAAAAAAAAAAAACAACAACAAACAAAATCCTTACAACACACAGCTAATCAGTTAATTTTTTTCTTTTTTTGAGACAGGGTCTCACTTTGTAATTCAGGCTGGCCTTGAACTCACTATATAGTCCAGGCAAGCCTTGAACTCACAGCAATCCTCCTGCCTTTGCCTCCCAAGTCCTTGGACTACAGGTGTGAGCCAAAAAGCCTGGCACAGTGATGTGTGGTACTGATTGCTGGCGAGCACGAGTCACCACACCTGGCACTGTGGTATGTGGTTACTGGTGATCAAACTCAGGACCTTGTGCTTGCTAGCCAGACACTGGAACCACTGAGCTGAATCTCCAGCCCTAATACATAGTTAATTTTGTGCTATCCAAGAAGAATTAAAATTTGCAACTAGTTATAAATGGGTCATAATTGAGGGCCATCACTTCATGTGATACTCTAACAATCTTATTAAAAAGTTGTACATTCAATGGTAACTGTTCAAAACTTTTTTGCCTCTCCTCTTCTTCCCATTGGTCTACTACAAATAGTGGGCAATTCTGAGCTCTCATGGTGCTAAAAACCGAAAATCTCACTGATTTTTTACATATCTTTTAATCTTGGCAAAATGTTAATAACCTAAAAATAAACAAATGTATAATCAGCTATTACTCCAACTATTCATTGTAGATCAAGGCAAAGGTCAGATGTGGCACACACCTGTATACCAGTTGCTTGGGAGGCTGAGGCGGAAGGATCTCAAGTTTGAGCTCAGCCTGTGTCCAAAAAAAAGCTACAGATGCTGATGGACACCTATAATCCTAGCGCTTGGGAGGCTGAGGCTCCTGGATTGTTGTGAGTTTAAGGCCAGCCTGAACCACATAGGGAGACCTTGTGTCAAACTTCCTGCCCCCTAAAAGGTAAAAAATAAAGGAAAAGAGTTGGAAATGAAGATCATTGGTAAAGCACTCTGAGGTTTAATCCCCAGTATGTACCACATCCACAAACCCCAAACCAAATCTCAAAAATATTATCTTTAAGTTTTTCCCCCATTTCCAAGTATGTTTTACTTTAAAATAATATGATTTCAATCTCATAAAAGTTTAACAATAATCTTGCCCTAGGAAATACTATCAGCAAGCCAGGCATGGTGGTGCACACCTGTAATCCCAACACTTAGAAGGCTGAGGCAGGAGAATTGTCTCGAGTTTGAGGCCAGCTTCAACTGCAACTTGAGATGCTGTCAAAAGAAATGAAAGAAAGAAAGAAAGAGGGGGAGAACAAAAGGAGGAAAGAAGGGAGGGAGGAAGATGAAAGAAAGAGTACTAAGGCCCTCTTTACTGAATAGGGTAAGGTAATATAGTGGATATTTCAGTTCTCAAATCTGTTTGCTTATGTAACCATCGTGAGAGCCTTCTTAGCCCACTGTCTGTCAGAAGGGTGAAGCTGAGACTTACAAAGGGAATACTTTTTCCAAAGGCTAATAATTATTAAGAGACAAAGCTAGAGCTGAGTGTGGTGACTCATGCCTATAATCCCAAATTTCTGAGAACCTGAGGCAGGAAGATTACAAGTTCAAACCCAGCTTGGGCAACTTGGTAAGACTGCTTCAAAACACAAAATAAAGAAGTGATTTGGGAATCAGCTCAGTGCAAAAGCCCTGTGCTCAATCACTTGGACCAGTTAAAATAAAAAGAAAAAAGGAGAAAGAGCAAAGCTAGAACTTAAATCAAATTCTGGCCATGACACTATAGTGCCTTTCACGGTAAAGAGTGATATAAATCCAAAATAGCACCGTCGCCACTGCACAGAGCAATGGTGTACTACACCACCTGGCCCAAAGTTAAGTCTTTGTCATCACCTCCCATCAAGCTGGTCCATCTCCCACACAAGTCATTCTTGCAATATACTAGACCCTTCCCAACTCTATGCCTTGGTGTCTGCTGCCACCTGTATTTCCCACTGGCAATGGCGTCCCTGTCCACTGAAGTAACTACGCCCCACCCCTCTCCCATAGTGCCTGAACGGCACCTGTCTTGTACAACAGCCACCTTCTGCAGGCTTGTCACACCCATCTGGACAATAAAGATCTCAAAGATTTAAATTTGCATTGCTAAGAGAACTATCAGAAGAAATCAACAAAAGGGATCTCTTTCTGTTAAAAAGATTCTGCACAGCAAAAGAAACCATCAGCAGAGCAAAAAAGCAACCAATAATATGGGAAAAAGTCTTTACTAGTGATTCCTCAGACAAAGGGCTACTATCCAGAATATATAAAGAGCTTTAAAAAGTCAGTCCCCCCAAATTTCAAGACCCAATTCAAAAATGGGTGTCTGAAATGAACAGACACTTTTCAAAGGAAGAGGTAAAAGCAGCTAAGTACATGAAGAAATGCTCAACATCATTGGCCCTTCGAGAGATGCACATGAAAACAACTCTGAGATTGCATTTCACTCCACAAAGAATGGCTGCTATCTCAAAATTAGCCAGCAATAAATGCTAGTGAGGTTGTGGAGAAAAAGGAACCCTTCTCCACTGTTGGTAGGAATGTAGACTAGTACGACCATTATGGAGATCAGTATGGAGATTCCTCAAAAAACTTGGATTAGAGGTTCCAATTGACCCTGCTATTCCCCTGCTGGGGAGATACATAAAAGAATTACAAGATTCCTATCAGTGACATATGAGCACCCATGTTTATAGCAGCTCAGTTTGTGATAGCTAAATCTTGAAAACAACCCAAATGCCCATCAGCTCTAGACTGGATAAAGAAGATATGGTTTTAAAAAAAATAAAATGGAGTATTACTCTGCCATAAAGAATGATGCAAATGAATCAATTATACTCAAATGGACGTACCTGCAGGACATACTCATAAGTGAAATAAATAGGTCACAGATGTGCAAATATCGTATGTTTTCTCTGATATGAGAAACTGAAGTTATAAATGTGTTCTAGAATGCATGTTTGATTTTGTGAAATAGTAAATATTCAAAGGGTAATGGGACTTAGGGGTAAATAATAAAGAAAGAAAAAAATTAATGTTATAAAAAGGAAACAAAGCTTGTGTATATAGGGGAGGGGGGGGTAGGGTGGGTAGAGGAGGGGAAAAAAGGAGAATTAAGTTGTGTCATATACTGGTACAAATCCTCAATGTGCAGCATAATTCTGATGTGTATATATAATATACCAATAAAATGTACCAATAAAAAAATTTGCATTGCTAAGTCTAGAAAACAGTAAATATTTAAAAACACTTTTTCAAAGACCTGATAATATACACATTACACAAATTAAGCAACAATGCCAAAACCTGGGAAAGTGTATATCAATTTAAATTTGATTATCTTGATTTGTAAACCACATGACAAAGTTAAGGTGCAGAGAAATGAATGCTATCTCCTATTGCAGTGATACTATGGCAGGTGGGAATACAAAGTCTTTAAATCTGGCATTCTGGAAGGCTGTAGCAGGAGCTCTGCAAAATCCAGCCCAGACTGGACAACTTAGCTAGACTCTGAAAGAAAAACTTGGTAGTTAAAAAAAAAGAAGAAAATAAAGCTTACATACATAAGGGATAGGGGCTGCAGGGAGGGGAGGGGAAAGGGGAAAAATGAGAATCAAGATGTGTTATGTACAAATTCTCAATGTTAAATGTGATCATATTGTATGTATAAAATGTACCAATAAATTATAGAAAAGTGTGGGAGTGTATAGTTCAGTGAGAAGGCCCTGGTTCAACCCCCAGTACTGAGAAAACAAAACAAAAGAAACCTAGAGGACAAAAGAGAGGTTCTTTACATGGTTCTTCTAACTTTTGAATTTTTTAGGTAATTCTGAATCATTTGATACAGGCTCATAAAAATGGATCACTATATACAATGATGGAGCAGTCATTTTACTTATTTTTCCTTTGATTTTTATGCTTCATGTGCACTGCAGAAAAAGACAAATATTAATCATACCACCCAAAGACTATCATTATTTATATTTTGTTATTATCCTATATAAATTTAAGAAATTAAAGCTAGGATTGAGGTATTGCAGTTAAAAAAAGTATTAAAGTAGGATCTAGAGTCACAATTCTTTTGGGGGGACCACTGGGGAGCAAACCTAGAGCCTACAGTATGTTAAACTGTCATTTTCCACAAAGCTACATCTCACCTTAAAGTCATAATTTAATAGCCTATATCTGTCAAGTTAGCATGATGAAATCTTTCATCTATTCTTTCAATAGTCCTTGAAAACAATTTCAAAACTGAACTGCCATTCTTTTTTTTTTTTTTTTTTTGAGACAGGGTCTCGCTTTGTAGTTCAGACTGGCTCTGAGCTCACTATGTAGCCTAGGCAAGCTTCGAACTCAGCAATCCTCCTGTCTCTGCCTCCCAAGTGCTGGGATTACAGGCGTGAGCCACCACGCCCGGCTGAACTGCCATTCTTACAACTGCTCATTTATATTTTAATCACTTGTTTTCTATATGGTTAAATATTTACTATTTCCTACTTATACTCACTACCGTGTAACTCAGCTCTGACTCCTCACCCACGGGGTGATAAACAATGCAAAGAAGCCATTTTGGGTTGTCCATGACAAGGGCAGATATGTTACTAGCACTTCATTTCATATCTGGAGAGGAAAGTATCCTGTAATATAGGCATGTTCAAGTACCCATAGCTGGCCTGGAATTTGTCTTGATCAGGAAGCAACATGATCTCTATGGGCCAACGACAGGATCCTGAGATTTGACCAATGCAAACAAAGACAGGAGTCCCTGGGAGCTGAAAGAACTCACAAGGCCCAACAGGAACTGTGGCAACAGACAAGCAAAGGATACTGGTCCTTATGAGATTTGAGAAGATGAATATGAGTCTATGGCCATACCACCCTGAACATACCCAATCTCTGATCTCAGAAGCTAAGCAGGGCTGGGCCTGGTTAGTACTTGGATGGGAGAAGAGAACATAAAAAAGTTTGGCCAAAGAACAGAAAAGAAAAATGGAGCAAAACAAATGAAGACTTCTGGCATCACATCATGTCAAGTTCTATACACCTGCTCCCCAGTGAAATAGTAAGATATCACTTAAAAGCAGTCATCACTTAAGCCTTTGGAAATGGTCCTAAGGGCAAAGAGAAAATGAAGAAACATCTATAAAATTTTGGCAAGAGAAGCAAGTGCTAGCTTCTGTTATCTGAACCAAGATTACTGCCTCCTTCCAACCTCATAGCTAGCTCAGCAAGACAGAGACTCTACTCCAGGCTACTGCAGTCAAAACCCAGGCCTCCCCCCCCTCCCGCTTACTCTGAGCCTGATATCTTTCTTCCCTGGGAGAACTGGACATTCTGCCCTCAGATGTCCAAGTCCTGGGCAAGTGGACTTCAGAAGTAGATGCTCTCATCCTCGCCTGGCCCTTACTCAGTGAAAGGAAGCACTCTGAGAACGGGTACCTCACACTGAGACTACCAGGCTATGGTTTCCCTTGCCTCAGCTGTGACCTCTGCCAGAAGAACACATGCCGCCTCTTTTTCCAATTCCCATACAGCAACTTCAAGAGTTGGGGTATCACTGAAGGAAAAACTTGCCATTATCTTAGGCCCAGGCTGACAGATTTGGCCTGGAGAAGAGACCACAACCAGGTATCTTCTAATCTTTCCTCAAAGAATATGACTTCACTGGCAACTGAATTGGGGTCACTGTGGAAGGAAGCACTTGGGAAGGGATTCTAGACGCAAACTAAACTGTAGGCCAGCTAGTTTGCAGGAAAGAACCAAGGACTAAGACAGCTAGGAGGAACCATCCTGGGGTTAGAATACCTACCAGACACTGCTCTCAGATACCATTTCTTCAAAGCAGCCAGATTTGATGAGATTAATATGCAGGGCAATCTGTGCCCAGAGCACTGTTGTAAACACAGCACAATCAAGGAGCAAGAAGAAGTTTAACCTCAGGGAGCAGAGTTTAATCTCAAAGGAAAAGAGATCTGATTTCTTAAAAGTCAACAATTAAGAGATGTTGAGTAAGTACTCAAACAAGCATAGATATCAGATTGAAAATATCTGAAGAAACATTATCTTGCCAGCCATAGCCTACTATGTGGTAGGGCCTAGAACAGACTTTGTTCTTGACAGTACAACGTCACAACTACAAACATAGCATTTTCATTGTAGTAGCCATAGGCATCCTAGAGGATAACTAAAATTACAAAGAAGGACACCTAGAGGTCCTATGTCAGTATTATGCCATTGTAGTTATTTCTGTTAAGGACGTTGACACCTTATGTTGCACACCCACTGGTGTGTGCACTCTACCACTGAGCTACAGCCCAGCCTTTGTGTGCTACTTTATGCAAGGGGTGGAGCATTCTTGACTTTTGGTAACCCTGGGCACAGGGGACAGAGCTGAAACCAAGCCCCAGGCTCGATGGGGTGAGGTATGATGCTCCATTCATATCAGGCAACCAGGAAAATAACACTCAGTGAGATTCTTTAATGCCATGGAGAAATACTTACAGCCTCATCTTAAGCCTAGACATAAAATATGCACGAAGTCTCAAGTAACTTAAAATATGTACTTTACACGCATGGGGAGAATTAAAATGTAGAAGAAATAATGTCAAAAGATAAACAGTTATTTCTGTGATATAAGTATGTTAATTTTAACTTTCTTATTTAAACTTTTCAACAATGTGAATATTTATTGAGAAACCACTATTATGAAAAGCAGCTGGATAAAGGCCAGAACAATATACTTACGTGTAACTGAGGTAAGAACACTGAACTGATACTGATCAATCTAACACTGCTTCCAAGGCAGAAACAAAACATTACACACCAAATGTACCATGATAACATTTACATAATCAAATAACTCTTATCATTAATATAACAGAATTTAGCCTAAACATTTTAAATCCTGTAAAAGAAGTGACATCAAAAAAACCACAGGAGGGCCGGAGGGTTAGCTCAGTGGTTCTGGCACCTGCCTCGCAAGGGCAAGGTCCTGAGTTCGATCCCCGGTAACCACATATAATGCTGGCCGTGGAGACACACCCACCAACAATCAACACCGCATATGCCGGATGTGGTGGCTCACGCCTGTCATCCCAGCACTTGGGAGGCAGAGACAGGAGGATTGCTGAGTTCACGGTGGCTTGCCTGGGCACCATAGTGAGCTCAGGGCCAGCCTGAACTACAAAGCGAGACCCTGTCTCAAAAGCCAAAAAAAACAAAAAAACAAAAAACAAACAAACAAACAAAAAAAAACCACAGGAAGGCCAGGGATTTAGCTCAGTGGTTCTACTGCCTGCCTGGCAAGCACAAGGTCCCCGGTTCAAGCCTGGGTAACCACACACAATACACAATACAGGGAGTGGTGGCTCATGCCCATTGGAATCAGTACCACATACCACAAATGCCAGGATTGGTGGCTCAATCCTGTAATCCCAGAAGTCGGGAGGACTTAGGACTGCTGAGTTCCAGGCTTCTCTGAGCTACCACAGTGAGCTCAGGGTCAGCCTGAACTATGAGACCCTGTCTCAAAAAAAAAAAAAAAAAAAAGACCACAGGATGAGCCATTCCTGCACCTGTGTTCAATTTCCTGATCTTTCCAGTCCCTTACTGATTCCATTCTAGCCATGCTGACTCCCTGGTGTGGTCAGGGTCTAAAATATCCTCCCAGGGTAGGGAAATGTAAAAAAAAATGAGAGTCAAGATGTGTCATGTACTGTACAAACCCTCAATGATGAATGTGCTCATAATGTATATACAAAATGTGCCAACAAAATCAATTAAAAAAAAACAAAAGAGAAAAGAAACACACAATGTCCTCCCAAAGGCTCTAGCTCCATCAGTGGGTTAATCCCAATGAGATCACAATTTAGTGGCATAACTGAGAGCTGACAGAAACCAGAGGGGCCTACCCGAAGGGAGTAACACCTAGTCCCAGGCCCCTTCTCTCTTTCCCTCTCTGCTTGGTTGGCATGAGATGAGGGTCTTTCCTCCATGACCCTTCTGCATCACCACAGGGCTAAAAGCAATGGAACTGGCATTGCCACACTGCAAGGGTGAGCCCAAACCTTTCCTTTTTTGTTTTCTCACACATTTGGTCCCAGTGATGAAATGCTAACTAATACAGACCTTTTGAAGACATTAGCACACTCCCTCCCACCTTGGGGCCCTCAACTGGAATATTCTTCCCTACTGACAATTCCCACATGGCTATTCCCTGCTTCCATTCCCACCTTGGCTCCAAATTCTAAGTAGGCCTGCAAATATTTCCTTATTTAACTGTGATAACCCCCACCATCCTGCACCAGACAACCTTCATGCTCTTCTTTTCTGATTAACAGTACTAAGACTGAAACCAGGGCCTTGCACATGCCAGATAAGAGGCTCTACCACTGAAATACAGCCCATGCATCTAGTTTTTTTCTTTGCCTACTGCATTTGTCACCTTCAAACAAACATGTAGAAACACATATACTGTTTTAATATCTTTCTCTTCTCACTGGAAAATAAATCCAAGAGCAAGATTTTGACTTTTAATCACTGATATGCTCAGCATGCATAGGCAGTGCTCAATAAGTATATAATGAACAAATACAAAAATGACATAAGAGTTCTACCTACTACTTAAAATGGGACAATTATCTGTGCATGTGTAATCAGGCAAAACACAGTATACACACAGTTCCTAGAAAATCTGTCCATATCTATCACTCTTGTTTCAGTTTGTGTCTACTAAAAAACTTATGTTGACTTGCTGAAAAATGTCCCAATTTTTGTTAACTCTGTGCAGGAGGTATATTACCAGGGAGGCACATTACATATTAGGTCAAATGTATTAAAATGTATAAGTTCTACTCTGTATTATTAAACAAAGTAACTCTTAAAACTACACTTGCTTTGTTATATGTAAACGTAACAAAGTCTGCTCTTAATATAAAGTTTGAGAGAGGATAACTTTGTAACTTTCTATTTCAACTTTTTTTCCAATTGCAAATGCTCACTGCTCCAGTAAGACATTATGTGGAAGGGGAAGCAAAGTCAAATATGAAAGGCTTAGGTTATTTTCAAAATAGATATGTGTTGTTAAAAGGTACCTAACTCTTGAAATTTGACCCAGTCAGAACTTATTTACCTATGATTTTTATCAATAACTAGACCATCCCATTTAAGTTTTTTACTAACAAAAAAAAAATGTAGTTTTCTATTACTTTATTTCTATTTCCTTTACTGTCAAGGATTAAAAGCTAAACCCTGTAATGGGGACTCTACAACTCTTCAATAAAAAAGGCCTCAGAGATGTCAGGGAAAAGCTTCTTGGAAGATGCTGCTTAGCCAGTACCTCTGAATGCCGTTCTACACTTCCAGTGTCAGATCCAGAATGCTGCTCATTTATATCGTCCTCACCGTCAGACCCTGAATCCCGTTCATCCTGTACTGGGGTGGCACCACCATCATCTGCTTAAAGACAAAAACAAAGGTTGGATGACATCTATAGGTGAAAGAAACACACTGAATCAAGACTATCAAAGCCAAAATTACCATCGTTAAAGAAAAGGTAATGAGCACCGGAGATTTAGCTCAGTGGTTCAGGCGCCTGCCTCACAAGTGCAATATCCTGAGTTTGATCCCGGGTAACCATATACAATGCTGGGCATGGTAACCAGCAACCAATACCACATACCACAGTGCCGGATGTGGTGGCTCACGCCTGTAATCCCAGCACTCTGGAGGCAGAGACAGGAGGATTGTTGAGTTCCAGGCTTGCCTGGGTTATACAGTGAGCTCAGGGCCAGCCTGAACTACAAAGTGAGACTGTGTCTCAAAAAAAAAAAAGAGCCGGTAATGATAAAGAACTGATAACGATACTAATATTTTGAACAATATTCACACAAATACCAACAATTATTAACACATAATGTGTCATTAAGTGGAAGCAAGAATACTTCCTAAAGGTATGTGAAGGTTAAAAAAAAATCACTAAAACTGGGCATAGCACATGGCTGTAATCCTAACACTCAGGAAGCTCAGGCAGGATGATCGACACAAATTCAAGAACAGGCTGAGCTACATAATGAAGTAAGGGTCAGTCTGAACCACAGAGAAAGACCTTGTCTCAAAAAATAAATAGCTGGGCGTGGTGGCTCACGCCTGTAACCCCAGCATTCAGGAGGCAGAGGTAGTTGGATTGCTGAGTCTAGGTTTGCCTAGGCTACAGAGTGAACTCAAGGCCAGCCTGAACTACAAACCAAGACACTGTCTCTAAATAAATAAGCAAATAAAGCCAGGAGTGACGGCTCACGGCTGTAACCCCAGCACCCTGGAGGCAGAAGCAGGAAGACTGCCATGAGTTCAGGGCCACCCTGAACTATAAAACAAGATTCTGTCTCAAAAAATAAATATAAATAAATAAAATCACTAAAAACCAAGTGACTTCTAAGTAATAGTGTGCTGCTCAATTATTTCAACTTTTATGCTAAAAACTGTCTTTCCACAGCATTTAACACGTTCTAGTGGATTACATGATTTTTCAAGTTACTTTGTCTCATGTAGGTCTTTCAGTTTACTGTCCGATCCCGTGGAGCCTAGAACACTGCCTGGCACCTGATACACTGTTTATGCAGAACAGCACAAGAACTCCAATCTGGAAACAGTGAAAACTCTTAAAAGTAAAGCATACATTACATTACAAAATGAGTTGTAAGTATGAATTGCTACTTCACTTTAACCAGTACTTTAAAATATGAACTAACACTGGGATTTAGGGCTGTTTAAGGTCATAGAGACTTGGTGAGATATTTAATGAAAACATTTTACTTTATAGAAAAGTACTATTATTATGTACTTTATTACATATACCTATGTACTATACTACATATAATTATTTTTTTAAAAAATAACTTAAAGGGCCGGAGGATTAGCTCAGCGGTTCCGGGCGCGTGCCTCGCAAGTGCAAGGTCCAGAGTTCAATCCCGGTAACCAGTACAATGCTGGGCGTGGAGACTCACACCCACCAGCAATCAACTAGCAATCAGCACCACATACCACAGTGCCGGGCGTGGTGGCTCACGCCTGTAATCCCAGCACTCAGGAGGCAGAGACAGGAGGATTGCTGAGTTCCAGGCTTGCCTGGACTACATAGTGAGCTCAGAGCCAGCCTGAACTACAAAGCGAGACCCTGTTTCAAAAAAAAAAAAAAAAAAACAACAACTTAAAAACAAATGAAAAGACTTCTGAAAACATTACAAAAAACGTTAAGCAAAACACGACTGAAAGGCATCTGCAGACATTTTATTTGGTGTCCTAATAAAGAACGTAGACGAATTGAACGCAATAACATCTTAAGGCTTAACTACTTAAGCACTCTGATAAAGAACACCCAAACGAAACCAAGATATGAAGGAAAAGCGAAAAACCTATATACCCGCACTAGGTCCTATCCTATGCATCTTTTTTTTTTTTTTTTGAGACATGGTCTCGCTTTGTAGTTCAGGCTGGCCCTGAGCTCACTATGGTGCCCAGGCAAGCCGCCGCGAACTCAGCAATCCTCCTGTCTCTGCCTCCTGAGTGCTGGGATGACAGGCGTGAGCCACCACGTCCGGCATTGTACTATGCGGTGTTGATTGTTGGTGGGCGTGTCTCCACGCCCAGCATTATACGTGGTTACCGGGGATCGAACTCAGGACCTTGCGCTTGCGAGGCAGGCGCTGGAACCACTGAGCTAACCCTCTGGCCCTCCTATGCATCTTTGTAACCGGGTATCTGGCACAGGGCTAGCAGAGTGGGCCTGAACAAACAAGGAAAACCAAATTTCAGTGAGGGGTAAAAAGAAAGATCTGCAAGTAGAGGAAAGGCATAACAATCACCAACACGTGCCAGAAGTGCACCCTTACTGTAAATTATTTATGCATAGGGTGATGAATTTTTCTCACTGGGAAGCCAAATTCTGCAGAAGAAGTTAAAATAGCCCCAACTCGAGTGAAAAAATCTAAGGACCCACGACCCCCTAGTGATCGTTTCTTTGGATTCTCGATAAACTTATCCCCCCAAAAACAAAAACCACAAAACCCAAAACTCAGCAAACATGCCATCACCTTCCTTAACACTCTTCCACAGTACCGTGGTAGGTGGAAGTGGCTCCCCTATTTCAGCAAAACACTCCGCCCGTTCCGAAGACCGCTTCCCCTCTAACTCCCCTCTCCAGGGTTCCAGCCAGAGTCCAGGGCTGGTTGCTTGCTAGGCGCGTCCGGCTCCGCTGCGCTGTCCACTTCGGGACAGGTCCAGGAGGGACAGTCTGCGGAGTGTCTCCCTCCTATCCCACCGAGGAACCGCTGGTCACCCGTCCGCGTCCCGGCCCCAACCCACCTGACTGGTCGCCGCCGTAGTATTCAGCGTCCATGGCAGGCGGGCTCTCCGCGGGGAGTGTCCGCGCCCCGCACCGCCCCCGTCACCTCCTTTCAGGTGGTATGACCTCCGATGGCGCTGCTCAGTGTTCCGAGGCTCCCGCCTAATGGCAGAGTTCGGAAAAAAAAAGAAGAATTTTTTAAAAAATAAAAAAAACAGTGGCTGCAGGGTTGAAAACTTCGACCCGTAAGCCTGTGTAGGAAGGGCCGTACTAGAAGGCCGGTAAGGCATGCGGGTCAAACCTCTACTTCCCTGAAACACCGCTGGGGCGAAAATGGCGTCTACTCACTACCCTCAAAGGGATATAGTGCGCAAGCGCCACCTTGCGTCAAATCGACCAATGAGAAGACGCGACAGGAATGAGGCCAGGCGAGGCCGAAATGGCGACTACTGGGAAAGCTAAACAGGCGTTCCGGTTTCGGTTAAGTAACTTCCTCCCCAGGAGCCTAGCATGTTTTCCGTGGGAAGGTTTTGCTTACTTCTGCGTCTCCGCTTTTTTTGAGGACCATTTGAGTTACTGTTCCGAGAAAAGACCTGCCAAAATTATTCCTTACATCAGACAAATAAACTATCATTCCCATCCTGCAGCGAGGCGCTCGATTCCCGCCCCAGGTTCTTGGAGGAAGTGGCACGACGCGCTCTGGGATTTGTAGTTCAGGGCCTGCGGCGCTATGATGCATTATCCTATAAAAACAAAGTATTGATTATTGGAGAAAAGAAAAAATAAATAAAAAAGTGAAAAGACTTTACTGCCTTTATCGTCCATAATACTTTTGCCCCAAATGATATTTTCTGTTTGGTTCTACTGGTGTAGTTATTGTGATAGTTAATTTTAGCTGTCAATTTACCTGATTAAAGATTACTTAGAAATCTGTAAAGCCTTACTTTGGTGTGTCTAGAGATTAGTATGGAAACTGAGTGGACTAGGTGGGGAAGTGAGGTTTTCACTATGGATGGGCACTTTTCCTTTGGCCAGGGGGCCAGAGAGAACAAATGCAGGTGAATCAACGTCCTCTCAGAGAACTGGGATAAAATTTGTCTGCTTCTTTCGACATTAGGATTCTAGGATTCCCAGCTTTGGACCCTAGGATTTACACCAGCCCCCTTAGGTTCTCGATAAAGTAGGTTTTGGACAGAGTATGATACCATCGTCTTCCTCAGTTGAGATATTCCGATTTAGACTGCACTCACCTACTAGCATCTCAGGATTTCAAGATTGCCGATCTGTCAGACTCGATAATCTTGTGATCTAGTTCTTCTAGTAAATTCCCTGCCATCTATCGTGTTTGTCTGGTTGCCAATACACCCGTCCATCTTCATGGTTCTCTCTACTAAACTGAAGAACTCTGCTAAAGTAATAGCACACCAACATTGGCTGGGTGTGGTGACGCACGTCTGTAATCCCAGCACTGGGGAGGCAGAGGGAGGACGATTACCGCTAATTCGAGGCCAGCCTGAACTACAAAGGAAGATCCTGTCTCAAAAAGCAAAACAAAACAACCCCCCCACTCAAAACTGCACACTAAGTTTAATATACCATATTAATTCCACAGCTAAAAATTTAGAACCCACAGTTAAAAACTTTAGAAGGAAAATCTAGTTACCCAAGATATGGAAGCTGTGATGATGTTATATTTCCTACCTTAGACAATGTAAACAGCCATAGCTTTGTTTACTCTGGTCTTGCCTTGTATAGTAAATAAGAATGTGTACCCAGTCTAAGAAAAGCCCTATTTCTATGCACACTTTGTGTGTTCATCTCTAAGGATAAATAAGGATTATTTGTTTTAATTTAGTTTTGCTTGGTGATGAGTTTTTTTTTTTTAAATGCAGTACCAGGGATTGAACTTGGGCCCTTGCGCTTCCAAGATAGGCACAGTACCACTTGAGCTAAGTAACCAGCCCTCTGTGGTGAGTTCTGTGTCACTAAGCATTGGATCAGGAACCGCAGGTATGTTATACAGGGATTGTGATAGTTCTGCACTGTAGTACCACAATACCTGAAAATATTATTTTGAAGGAGGAAATGTTTTATTTTGGTTTCAGCCCATGATCAGCTGGTTCTATTTCTTTTGAGAGTGTGATAAAGCAGAAATACCATGGCAACAAAACAAGGTGTGGTGGCACATGCCTGTAGTCACAACACTCAGGAGTCTGGGGCAGGAGGATTGTCACAATTTTGAGCCAGTGTAGCATAGTGAGATCCTGTATCAAAAACAACTAAATAGTACTACTACAACAACAAAAAAATATCAAAGCATGCCAGAGGAAGCCTGTTTAGAGCCAGGTGTGTTGGCACATGGCTGTAATCCCTGCACTTGGGAGGCAGAGGCATGAAGATCACTGTGAGTTCAAGGACAGCCTAGGCTATATAGTTCAAGGCTGGCCTGAACTACATAACAAGATCCTGCCTCAAAACAAAACAAAATAAAAAGTTGGTTGCCTTTTGGGCTGGGGATGTAGCTCAGTAGCTCCAGTGCTTGCCTCACAAGCACAAGGTCCTAAGTTTGATCCCTGATACCAAACAAACAAACAAACCCAAAACAAGGAAACCTGCTTTCCTCATGGCAGGCAGCAAAGAGAGGCAGAGAAAGAGACAGAAGGAGGGATGGAGGGAGAGAGAGAAAGAAAAAGGAAAGAAAGAGGCAAATAGCCAGAAAGGAGAGGGGCAGGGGCCCCAGTGGCCCACTTTTTCCAATGAATCCTGTATCTTATAGTCCATCCTGCTGTGAACTCATCATAGATCCATTGATGGAATCAGTACCAGTCACTGCTAGGCCCACCTCTGAACATTGCTGCATTAGGAAGTAAACCCTCAAAGTTGTACATGAGTCTTTGGTGGGACATTTCATATTTATTTGGGTTTTTTTGGTTTGTTGGTTTGGTTTTTTTGTGGTACCGGGGATCAAACTCAGACCATGTGTGTCCAAATTTGGCTCAGTACCACTTGAGCCCCAGCCCTGTTTTGTTTGTTTATTTGTTTGTTTTTGAGACATTGTCTTGCTCAGGCTGTCCTGAAAACTACAAAACTGCTAAGAAGAATGAAAAAGAGATAAAGATAAACAAAAACACCCTGTTCTTGTGGATTCCAAGACTTAATTTTTTAAAGATGATCTACAGTTTCAATCACAAAGTGATATACAGTTTCAGGATAATCTGACCTAAATTTTAATGACCATCTTTTTATAGGAACAAAAAAACTCAGACTGAAATTTTTATGTAAGTTCAAGGAGCTTCTGGATAGCTAAAACAATCTTGAATAGGAACAATATTGGAGGACTCAACTTTCCTGATTTCAAAGTTTACTAATGAAAAAATATGGTATTTGCATAAGGATAGATATATAGACCAATGGAATAGAACTAAAAGACCTGAAATAAATCCCTACATATGTAATCCACTGACTTTTGACAGATGTGGCAATACCATTTGATGAGGGAAAGGACAGTTATATCAACAAATGATGCCAAGAAAATTGAGTTTCCTCATGGAAAGAATAAACTTGTACCCTTATACTGTATACAAATATTAACAAAACGGGGATCAAAGACCTAAATTTAGGAGTAGAAACTATAAAACTCCTAAGAAGAAAATATAGAAGTGTATCTGCATGATCTTGAAATTTGCAATTGTTTCTTTTCTTTTTTAAAATAAGTTCTTGCTATGTAGTCCAGGCTGACCTTGAACTTACTATGTAGCTTAGGCTGGCTTCCAACTCACAGTAATCCTCCTGCCTCAGTCTCCCCAGTGCTGAGATTACAGGTGTATACTATGATGGTTTCTCAAACATTACAACAAAAGTATAGGCAACAAAAGAAGGAAAAACAAATAATTTAAAACAGAATAAAAACTGTTCATCAAAGAATGACTGTCAAGAGAGTAAAGAACTCCCACAATAAGAGAGTACTTATGTAAATTAAATATCTAATAAGGGTTGAATATCTTGAATATATGAAGACTTCCTAAATCTCAATAACAAGAAGGTAAACACCCAATTAAGAAATGGGCAGGAGTCTACGACCATACCATCCTGACACGAGTGATCTCATATGATCTTGGAAGCTAAGCAGGGTCAGGCCTGGTTAGTACTTGGATGGGAGAAGATGAACAAATTGGCGATAAGCATTTGGAAAGGTGCCCACCTTCATTAGTCATCAAGGATGTACAAATCAAAACCACAATGGGATACCTCTTCATATCAACTAGAGTAGCCATAAGCAAAATAATAGCAATGAACAAGTGTTGATAAGGATGTGGAGGAACTGGATCGTCATACATTTGCTGGTGAAACGTTAAAAGACACAAACACTGGGCCAGAGATTTAGCTTAGCAGTTCTGGAACCTGCCTTACAAGAACAAAGTCCCTGGTTGCAGTACTGGGCATGGTGACTCATGCCCACCAGCACACACCACAATGCTGGGTGTGGTGTCTCACGCCTGTAATCCCAGCATTTGGAGGCAGAGGCAGGAGGATTGCTAAAATTCGAGGCTTGCCTGAGTGACATAGTGAGCTCAGGGCCAGCCTGAACTACAAAGTGAGACCCTGTCTCAAAAAAAAAAAAAAAAGGCACAAAACACTGTGAAACCAGTTGTTTATTCTATGAACCAACAATTCTTCATCTTGTAAACCCAAAGGAATTGTATATGGCAGCTCAAATGGATTCTTTGGGGAGATTGTTTCGCTTTTGTTTGTTGCCTTTTGTTTTTAAAATGGAGATCTTCCTCTGCTGGCCTTTAACTCAAATGATTTTCCTACATCAGCCTCCCAGATGTCTGGCATTACATGTGTGAGCCACCATGTCCAGATAGATTCTTCAATACACTTTTTATTTTGGAGTAATTTTAGATTTACAGAAAGTCCACTGAAAGCTCAGGTTTCTCTGTACTCCTCATCAAGTCACCTTCAGTAGTAACTTCTTACAATACTATTAACCATTATATTACATTTGTTAAAGCGTGGTTTCCAACTGGCTTGCACCATGGGTGGCAGCTCCTCCTTTGCCAGTTCTCATGTAGGAAAGGGCATGAGATGGACAGTCCTGGTCCCTGACCACAGTCTGCAAGTTGATGTGGTTACTGGATGGATGTTCATTTGTTACTTAAGTTTACAGGTTTGAATTGTCTCCATCACTTACTTGCTCTGTGACTTGGAGCAATTTTTTTAAGCTCTCTGTGCTTCCCTTCCTTCTCTATAAATTGGGTAAAAATAGCACTATTTATCTTGCAGAGTTGTTACAAGAATTATTTGCCTTACTGTATAAAAAGAGCGATACAAAGTGATAATATATATGTTAGTATTATTATTTATTAGTCTGAAAATACAAAAGAATGTAACACAGGATTCCAACATTAGTCTGTCTTCTTTTGCCATATTCCTAAGACTGAATATTTTAGGAGGAAAAGAACTCTATTCAGCTCTGTCTTGGAGGATCAAAGGCAGGGTGCTGGTGTCTGCTGGGCACTGGAGGTTTGTGGTAGGCAGCAGGAGGGAGGGAGCAAGTGTGAGAGATGGCACAGGGAGATGGGAGGCCAGAGGGCATGGGGCGGGGTCATGTTGTTCTGAAACAGGCCTCTCAGGTGAATTAGCCGGGTCCTGTGACAGCAACAACTAATTTTGGTGGCTTGCATAGTGACCAAACAACCTGTCACTAGGCCCTACTTTTTTTTTTTCAAGGTTTGATTTTATTTTATTTTTTATTTTTAGGCCCCACTTCTTAAGGATTCCACTTCCTCTATGCTACCATCCTGGGACGAAGCCTCCAGCTCATTAACCCCTTGGTGATAAACTTCATTCAAACCAGAGCACTTCCTGTCTTTAAGACGTTTATAACCCACTAGGAAATCCTATCTGAAAAACAACAACAACAAAAACTCACATGCTAAGCAGTGAATTACGTGATGTGGGTGATATAAACCATGGGAATGAAAAGGAGTATGAGGTTGGAATGAATTGGCGGGGCAGGGCTGTCTTCCTGAGAAAGGCCACTCAAACTGATATTTGGAAGACAAGGTGGGTTTGAATGGAGCCGGGATCCTGTTCTGTTACTGTTTGGATCTGAGGTATCTCCCAGGGCTCCTGTGTTGCAGGACTGTTCTCCAGTGTAGCAGTGTTCAAGGTGAGGCCTTTGAGAGGTGATTGAATTACGAAGGCCTCAGCTTCCATAAGTAACCCTTCTACAGATTATAGTCTAAAGGATTTGGGTGGAAAGACTGCTGTAAAAGCAAGTTCTCTCTTTTCTTATCATGCTTGCCAAGGAATGAACGCTTTCCTCTATGGCACTCTTTTTAATTTTTATTTATTTTTTTTTTTGAGACAGGGCTCTCTTTGTAGTTCAGGCTGGCTCTGAGCTCACTAGGTAGCCCAGGCTAGCCTCAAACTCACAGCAGTCCTCTGCCTCCCAAGTGCTGGGATTACAGGCGTGAGCCACCACGCTCAGCATTGTGGTATGTGCCACTGGGGATAGAATTCAGGACCCTGCACTTGCGAGGCATGTGCCAGAAACTGTGAGCTCAGTCTCCAGCCTTACAACACTCTTTGTGTTTTTGCCTTGCCACATGTCTAAACTTGAACAGGCCAAGCAAACATGGACTGAAACCTCCGAACCCAGGAGCCAAAATAAGTCTTTCCTCATTTGAAATTGATTTTCTCAAATATTTTGTCACAGCAATGGGAACAACACATTTTAATCATAGTAGCTAACTACGTGCCATATGGTTACATTGCTGTTATTACAATGACAACAACAAACTTTGATGCCTTAGCATAATAAGTGTTTTTTTTCTTCTTGTCAGTAGGCAATAGTATCAACAGAAGAGCAGAGATAGCACTCTGCTTGCTGCAGTCAGTCAAGGGGTCTGTCTCTTTCCATTCCATGTCTCTAATATACGCTCAGGGTTCAGAATCCACTGCTGGGTGCTCTGCAGGCCACCAGTCGGTGGGAAGAGAGAGTTCAGGTTGGCACAATAGGTTTTAATGGCCCAGCCTGGAAGTATAGTTGCTCTGTTTTGAAGATGGTTTGTCACTTCTGAAACCCATGTTGATATTTTGATTGCCTTTGTGGTGGTAGCATAGATGGCACCTATAAAAGATAATTGGCTTCTCAAAAGGAACTGGCACCTTCTCGGCACAACAGATTGTTACAAAGCAAGGCCACCCCTGTAGTCCATCTCTTCTGTACGTACTTGCTTACTCCTTTGCCTCCCACCATGACGTGAAGTCCTTGCCAGACTCCACTGCTATGCCCTTCAACTTCCTAGTCTCCAGATCTGTAAGCCAAAATAAACTTCTTTCCTTTATAAATTATCCAGTCTCAAGTGTTTAGTTATAGCAACCGAAAACAGACCAAGAAGTATATCACTTATCTTCATTCCATGGTATTCCTAACTTTGAGAGAGGTTGGGAAGAATACTACAACTGTAGAAATAGGAGAAAAAGGAAATTTACATTGGTTTACATGGAGCACTCCAGGCAGGGGCGGGAAATCCATCTCAATGCCTCTTTTCCCAAAAACAAAGCTCTTGGGCCGGAGGGTTAGCTCAGTGGTTCTGGCGCCTGCCTCACAAGCGCAAGGTCCTGAGTTTGATCCCTGGTAACCACATATAATGCTGGGCGTGGAGACTCACGCCCACTAACAATCAACACTGCATACCACAATGCTGGGCGTGGTGGCTCACACCTGTAATCCCAGCACTCGGGAGGCAGAGACAGGAGGGTTGCTGAGTTCAAGGCTTGTCTGGGCTCCATAGTGAGCTCAGGGCCAGCCTGAACTACAAAGCGAGACCCTGTCTCAAAAGAAAAAAACAAAAAAACAAAAAAAACCCAAAGCTCTTACTAATTAAGCTCCTCACCTCCAACCCCTCCTAAGACTGGATGACTGTTATCATCATCATTATTATCATCATCATCATTGTCAGCATCCTGATCATCATTTAGCTAGTTTACTGAGTTGCTATGTGACCAAATTTTACCTTTCCCTCCAAGTATCTCAGGCTCCTCGGGCCATTAAGATTAGTCATTAAGATGCCATTGATCCTGGTTGTGAGGTGGAGACCCCTGTTTATCATTAATGGCCTAGGTTGAAATTCCAGGGCCTGAGACATATTGATTCACTGGATTGCCAAAAGGTCTCTGGACAGGAGGACACTATGACTCTTATTATAAACCCTTGTTTCCCTCTCCTGTTGCCTTAGATATAAACCTGGATGGCTCCCTCAGAAGTTTCATGGCAGTAAACTCCATTGGTGATGAGCCCTTTCCTGCCAGTCTGAAACTGTGAACACTACCTGCCACCCAGGACTTTGGATCCCAGGTCTGCCCAGCCCAGGAACACCTATCACTGCTGGTCCTGGAGGATGGAGTACTTTGGCTTGTGTGAGTCATTTTCTTGGTATGTTGGAACCAAGTTTCTGTGAAGAGCACAAGCCCAAACTACCTCCCCTAACCTCTCCCTCTGTGCCATATGGTCCTGTCATTCAAAGAGACCAAGGGCAGAGTCCCCTCTTCCAGGAGGGTATTTATTCTGGGCCTTGCTAGCCTCCTCTTTCTCCCACCCTTAATCCTTCATTGCACCCAGACCTATGATATATACATAAGTTCCCAGCTAGAAGTGATTTTCCCCCAGTAGTGGTGATTCAACTCAGGGGGAGCTGAGCTACATCTCTATCTCTTTTTATTTTGCTAAATTACCTAAGATGGCTCCAAACTTATATAATCCTGCTGCCTCAACCTCCCAAATGCCTGGGACTACTGGTGTGCACCACTGTTCTGCCCTTTGAGGGATCCTTCTTACCCAAAACATTTGGTATAATGGTGCCTGGGGACTTTTGCTTTGTTGTCACGGGGTTGGGCACAGTAGTGGGTAGAGGCCAGGGTTGCTGCTAAACATCCTGCAGTGCCTACGACAGCTCCTCCTTTCTATTTATTTTTTTAATTTTTTTATTTTTTTGAGACAGGGTCTTGCTTTGTAATTTGGGCTGGCCCTTTCTATTTATTTTTAATGAAAAATGTAAAACAAAATTTCATAACCACATAAGCAAGTAACAGCGACTATTATTCTATGTATCATCTTCAAAGTAGTTACTCAGAGTGTAAGACATAAACCAAAAAGATTCTTACAAAAAAAGATAACATAAAGCTCCTTTTCAATGAAATAAAATAAGCAAGTATTATAAATGAAACAAATTAGCA
This sequence comes from Thryonomys swinderianus, assembly GCA_004025085.1. Classification (NCBI taxonomy): domain Eukaryota; kingdom Metazoa; phylum Chordata; class Mammalia; order Rodentia; family Thryonomyidae; genus Thryonomys; species Thryonomys swinderianus. Next base: position 3,097 of record PVIC010005664.1, on the reverse strand, counting down.
TTCTGAAATATTTTTAAAATGACTGAGTATATAGTTTAGGGAAGTATTTGAACATCTCTCTATTTCCCATTTAGATCTCTTTTATTTTGCTCTCCTCTCATATCTATAAATGTAAATATACATATATGTGTGTTTCTCATATAACAGAAACCATGAAATATCTAAGCTTGTGCATCTAACCTACTTCACTTAATATTATATTCTCAGGTTGCATCCATTTACCTATGAACCCCTGAAGTTACTTTTCTTTACAGCAGAGTGGTATTTCATTGTGTATAAATACTACGTTTTATTTATCCATTCATCTATTGATAGACATATACACTGTTTCCAAGATCTACTTCTATAAACCTGCTATAAATATACATGTATCCCTGTAATATGATGATTTTTGCTCTTTGGGGAAGATACCAAAAAAGGGGATAACTGGGTCAATGGCATTTCTATTTTTAACATTTTTAGAAATCTCCATACTGATTTCTCTAGTGGGTGTACTAGTTTACATTCTCACCAATAGTGTAGCAAATTTTCCCCACATCCTTACCAGCATTTATTATAAGATTTTTTTTTGATGATAGCCATTCTGGGATAGGATGGTATCTCAGTGTAGTTTTAATTTACATTTCTATGATGGCCAGAGATGTTGAAAAATTTTTTCTTTTATTTATTGGCCATTTGTATTTCTGAGAAGTGTCTGTTCATCTCAGTTGCCCATTGTTTGATTGGGTCCTTTATTCTGGTGGGGTCTAATTCTGGGGGTTCTTTCTATATCTAGATATGAGTTCTAAGACAGCCCCTCCCATCCCAATAAGGAAGAGCAACTCAATCCAGTATGTTAGCAGGGCCAGTGTTGAGAAACCTTGAATCACCTGGATAGAATGTTACTCTATGACCTGCACTCCTGGACTCTTGGACTATGGTTCTAGGGAAGGGTTTAGCCCTACTTCTCTTCCCACATAGTCCTCTGCCTTTGCATCTCAGAGACCAAGGCAATAAGAAGAGAGATACCCTTCAGATGTCAGGCTATCAAGTAAGCAAGATGGGTAAACATCTTCTGTATAAGTCTAAAATGGGATATTGCAAATAAACTTTTAAAAGCAGGATGTTTCATCAGTCATTGGGAGTAAGGAAAGAGAGATCCAGGCTTGGCTGAAGGTTGTCACGATGTAATGCAGTCCAGTAAGTGCTGGGCACTGAGTCAGGAAAACCTCAGCTCTAATTTTATCTCTGCCACTTTGGGCCATATCATCCAGAGCATGTTCTTTTAACCTTTTGTACTTCAACTTTCTTATTATGAATGAGATCAGCACCCTCACACATGGAGATTTGATTAGGACTGAAGGACATGGCACATGCAAAGAGGTCAACACAGAGAACACACTAAATTCTGGCTCCTTTTGAAATGGAGAATTCTAAAATGTTTTAAAGAATGGCTCAGTCATGGAAATCAATGCTGACAGCTGTTCTGTTTTATAGTATTAGTGGATAATATGGCTGGAATAAACTACATGTGAAGGTTGGTGTTAGGAACTGTGGACGGCTTACAGATGTTTGCACTGCCCTATGGGGTCAACTACTGAGATTATTGTGGATGTCTGCCCCACCCTGGGGGATCTTCAGCTACAAAGATTATTGCACAAGGATTATTGGCGGACTTCTGCCCTGCCCTATGGTATTTTCAACTACAGGGATTATTGTGGATATCTGCCCTGTGTTATGCATGCTAGCTAGATTTTGAGTGTGAAGGTTTGGTACCAAATAAAGGTGTGTGCCAAATAAAGGAGTATTTGGCCTCCTCTTTCTGCAGCTGCTGCTGCTCAAAGTAGCAAGAGTTGAGCCCGGACTCAGCCTTTTTCTCAAGATTCCAATTTTTGTGGTTTTTTTGGGTTTTGGTTCTTTTTGAGACAGTGTCTTGTTTTGTAGTTCAGGCTGCCCCTGAGCTTACTATGTAGCCCAGGCAAACCTGGAACTCAGCAACCCTCCTGCCTCTGCCTCCTGAGTGCTGGGATTACAGGTGAGCCACCACGCCCAGCATTGTGGTATGTGGTACTGATTGCTAGTGGGTGTGAGTCACCACACCCAGTATTGTATTTGGTTACCAAAATTGAACCTGGGCCCTTGCACTTGCTTGGCAGGTGCCAGAACCACTGAGCTAAATCTCTGGCCCTTAATTTTGTTGTTTGTTGGTTATTAATCCTTTTGCTATGGGACTCACGGGGAACTAGAGCTTGCCACAAGGGTTCTGGCTGTGTCCTCTTACCCTCTCTCCCACAGACTGGCACCACCAGGGAGCAAGTGAATTTATGTGACTATAGGATGTGATGCTAGAGGCACAGTAAACTGCTTGCCAACTCTGTCATAGCTACAGTGACAACACTGGGTTCTGTCATTAAACAGGAATACAGTGACCCACCAGTTTTCCTGTGGATGGATTTTGGCTCAGCTCAGAAATATTTTTAAACATTAGTGGAGTATTTGCATCAGGGAGAACTGTGGAAATGATACTAGGCTGGGTGAGAGCCACCCTTTATTTCTAGGGTTGAGGTCCCTCAGTGATGGAAGCTGAGGCTACTAGAGAACTTTCCCAACATTTGTCACCCTTTACACCCAGTTGATCTCACCGTAGTCAGGCCAGGACCTTACAACTGCATAGACTGTTTAGGTTTGCAGGGAGTACCTGGGTGCTGTTTGAGAAAAGGCTAGCAGCAAAATGTTCATGCCTCTGGTTTAATCAGCTCCCTTTTGTATCTTTCTGTAATGACAAAATATGAACAAAGCTATGAGGTCAGATTTGTTCATTGTAGTGTCATGTAGGGCAGCAAAGGATTGGATGCCACTGAGTGTCCATCCAGGAAGGGTAGGTATACAAGTGATAAACCCCTAAATGATGGAGTCTCACACTGTCTTTAAAGTCTTGTAAATGTCTAAGACAGTGTCAGAAAATGCTTATGATATAATGTTGGATGACAGAGAGGAGTTTGTGGATCTGTAAAATGAATTAGTACCAAATACTGTTTGAAGCAGACTCTGGATAAAAACATCTTCACCTGTGTTTTGGTTTAAGTAGGTGCCAGTTGGCTTTCTTTCTTTCTTTCTT
>PVIC010005663.1:0-56970 GCA_004025085.1 Thryonomys swinderianus | reverse complement strand
ATAATGCTTAGAGAATGTTTTTCTCTTGTACAGTTTAAAGACTGAGAAATAACTGGTTGCTCTGTTCGCTGGTTCAAATCCGTGGAGACCCTAAGTCCTTCCGCGTTACCTGAAAACTTTTTTTTTTTTTTTTGAGACAGGGTCTCACTTTGTAGTTCGCGCTGGCTCTGAGCTCACTATGTAGCCCAGGCAAGCCTCGAACTCAGCAATTCTCCTGCCTCTGCCTCCTGAGTGCTGGGATTACAGGCGTGAGCCACCACGCCCGGCTACCTGAAAACTTTTAATGTGAGTTACATAAATTAGATCTAAGGAAGAGTAGCACCCTGGTATGCCTCGGCAATAAAAAAGAAAAAAAAAGAAGCAAATGGTATTCTCTACTTCACATTCTAACAGGAAGACTTCTCGGTTTATGTAAGCAATCGACTTTAAAAGCTTTTTTTTTGGTCGTGGTGGCGGTGGTGGTGTGGGTGTAGCCTCAGTGTTGTGTATCCCTTTCAGAATGTTCAAGATCCTCATGGTCTGTGGGCGGGGGAAGCACCTAAGATGCTCCCACTAGTTACTCATCTCATTCCTCTCCAGACAGGGAAAACCCAAGCCCCACACTCCGCTCTCGCTGAGCAGTGTGGGTGGGGAGGGGGTGAGGCTGTCAGTGTCACCTGGCCAAAGCCTTCATGTCAGATGTTTGGCAAGGTGGGAAGATTGCTTTACTGTCAATATGCATTAAAGCCAGTGTATGACTGGCACCAGTGATCAAATGGAAAATTATTGATGGGAAAAATGTACAGTGTACTTACATATTTCTCTGGTGTAACAGTGCAAGCAGTTAAATTCTCTCCCATAGATGAAGTAATAGCTATTCCTGGAGCTAGAAGTGAAAGTGTGTGTGTGTGTGTGTGTGTGGGTTGGTTGGTTGGTTGGTTGTGGAAATTAATACATGCTTATCTGTTGACCATTTCTTTGATTTTTCTATGGAAAATGGCATTGACATTTTGCATTTGTGTCTCATGATGTCTGTATCACTTTTAGAATGAGGGTGAATTAATGAAGACTCTTTGCCTCTTTAAAGAACACTCCTAATTTTAAAAAGGAGATACTTAACTTGCTAATAAGATCCTAAAAATTTGTAGGTTGTATAATAAATTCAAGGAAATTGAATTATATATTCATTAAGAATACATTATCTCTATTAGCAGAGAGTAAATGATTGGGCTTTTACCAAATGCTAAATAGTGAGTGTAGATAAAGATTGTCGCTGGCCTGGCACACAAAAAGAGCTGTGTTGAAGTCTCAAGCTTGTCAATAATTGTTGGGTAGCCTTTGGCCAGAAATCGAAGTTCCTGGGTTTTAGGAAAAGGAGGAAGTTAGGTTATACCACTGGTTTTCAGATGTGGTTTCAGAAACCCTTGGAGAGTGCTAGGTCTCCCAACCAGCTTCTCCGGAGTAGCTGGAGTGGGGTGGGGTTGAGCTGCAGGCCGAGCACCCCTACGTCCCCAAGCTCCAAATCGGAAACTTTCTGAGCACAAACATAACAGACAGATGGAGAATACTCGACATGGATGTGACATGTCACAATCAGAACAGAGATGCTCTAAATGTTTAGAAAATTGTAGAAAATGACCTTCAGCTTCTATGTGTAAGGTGTAGGTGAGACATAAATGAATGTCATGTTTAGACTTGAGTTTCACCCCTGAGATACTATGTTTATGCAAATATTACAAAATAGGGGGAAAATCCAAATCCAAGATACAGTTCTAAGCATGTTGGATAAGAGATACCTGTATTCTAATGGCTATGAGGCAGTTTCATTTCATAGGACCACTGCTTTAAACCATTTTGAAACTCACTTCTGACTCTCTCATCTCAATAAATCCCTAGAAAAAGCAGTCCTTGATCAGCAGGAAGCAAGTCAGTAAGAAATTGACTAGCCCATAAGGATCCCTGTGAAGGAAAATTTAAAATGAGAGCAGGTGTATTGGCTTATCCCCTCTAAGAATTGCTACTTGTTCCCTGTGAGACAAGGCTCAGATCTTTCCAGAGGAATAGAGATGAGAGTTTCAGAATGTCCTTATTTCTACACCTCTCCTTGAGGAAACTGAGGAGGCAAGAGTGACAAAAGTCTCCGAAGTTTGGGGGAGACTTCTAGATATTCTGAGATATTCTGGCACTGTTAGGCTACAGTCCTTGGCTGGATCTGTCAGCCCAGTGGCCTGCTGTGGAACAAGACAAGTAATGGAAAAAAGTGCCCATTTTCTGTCACCATGCCAGACCAAAGCAGGGGCCAGGACAAGAGCCAAGAGCCATGCCATGGCCGTAGGCACTGACAGCTCCCTGGCACTCGGATGCACAACTTTGGCCTCTATAGCTTGGGCATCAATAACATCTCCAAAGGAAAGAGATGGCAGCGGAGGAAGAAAGCTGCAAGCATCCCAAAGTGGTGCTACCCAGGGTGGCAGCCTGGCCAATGGCCAAGAAGAGGACTCTGGTTAACCTGTTGGCACTCGGTGCTGAGCATGTTTGTACTAGAACAGGGTTGAGAAATTCAAACAGAACCCTGTCTGTTTTTAAGGGCTTGTGTGAAAGGTGTGTTTGTTTCAAGCCTAAATTCAAGCATCTATCTGTCTAAAACACCATCACTAAAACACTATCTTCAGGTCTCTTGAACATAATCTTCAGAATTTGGAAGACAGAGGTCTTGGGTCTTACAGCTCTCTAAGGAAGCGTGAGACATTTTTTCCTGTGTATGTGTGCCTTGTTACTGTCAAACAGGGCGCGATGTCAGAAGTTCCTGGAGTCTAGTTAAGAGAGGAGGAGAGTTGAAACAACCTGAAAGGCACCAGTGTTAAAAACTGCCCTCCTTATCTTAAGAAGCACAGTTAGTGTTGAAAGGTGGGTCAGTGGAGCTCAGCTGTCCAGGTAAAAGGCAGCTTCGTTGGATGCTTTGAGTGCTGGCCCTGTGGTGGCATTGTCTGTCCGTCGTCTGTCTGTCTATCCCTTTTGCTCCCTTCTTTCCTCCTTCCCTCTCTCATTCTCTCTCATTCTCTCTCACTCTTGTCCCTTGTTCTGGTCCAAGGTGATGAAAGCTACGTCTTCCTTTAAGCTAGACTGACACGGGAACATCTAGATGTGTACGTGAAATGCATGTGGACGTGTTGGCTGTTTCACAAAAGGAGTCCTCTTGGGTAAGGATTTTTTTTTTTCTTTTTGAAATGGCCAGAAGAAGAGAGCAAAGGATGCTTTTGCTTGAATGTTTTGGAAACCTGGATCTCATCAACTTGCTGGTTGGTTTTGGCCGTGAGGTCTCCCTGACAAGGCTCCTGTGAGCCAGGCTTCTGAGGTTCCTCCTGCCCCATGTTGGCAGCCTCTTAAAAATAACTGTCAATTCAAGTTCAGTGAAAATATATAACTCAGAAAATAAATGCATGTAAAGTATAGGAATAGAACTAGGAAAGTGAAGATTAACAGACTGGAAAGTAACACTCTTGCCATGAAAAATACTATGAAATACTTGTAGGAAGGTCCTTGCTGATGTTATTACTCGTACAGTAAATGCAAGAACTACGATACCTTCTTTGTGGTCCATTGTTTCTCATTTTCCTTCTGGAAGGTTCTGAGCAGCCAGTTCCTTACCTTGAGAATTGTTGTTATTGTGGTGGTGGTGGTGGTGGGGTGGGTTTTGTGTGTGTGTGTGTGTGTGTGAGAATGTGACCTGGAATCCTGATGATGTGAAATCAATGCCACACCCACAATTTTCTTTCTTCTTCCTTGGTCACTTGCAGTAGGAAATCCTCAAATTCATAATGGTGTGATTGTCTTGATTTTAGGGCTGAGAAACAAGGAGAGCAGAAAGCAGGGAAATTCTTCACGGCAGGCTCTGGAAGAGAACAGCTGCTAATCGCTGAGCCTGGCTTCAGGGTTTGGTGTTGGTGCTTCCGCTCAGATTCCTGCCTTCTTTTGGGGCTCGTACAGAGGTTCCAGGGCACGGAAAAGGTGACAGGGACAGCTGACAGAGGGGAGTTATTGGCTGCCCGGCGTAACTTTCATTTTCAGGGTGCTGCTGTGTCAGGAAGAGTAAACGTTATGCACCCCCCCCCCCCGCGCCAGCTTCTGTATCTGCCACACATATATTTCCCTTGGCATTTCAGTGCACAGCTCTTAAAATTGCTGACAAATAGTCTGCGTTGCACATTTCGCTGGCATGGTGGCCTCTCCCTGCAGACGCTCTCTGTGTTCTTGGGAAGTTGCATAATTGCAGTGACTCTAGTTTACTGTGCAGTACGCTGGGTGACTAATGGCCTAATCAGGATTCAAAAAAATATATAAACAGCTCCACAGAAGCGATGGATTCACTGCGCTCTTTTCATCCCGACAAGGGCGAGCTAATGGGGATAAAGAAGACAGAGGTGTGTGCAGCGTCTTTGATGTGTCAGAGCGAGAGTGCTCCCACAGATCCCGTGGGCCGTGCTCTCTGATGGTGGCTCCTGTCTCTCATAGGCGTGACGCAGGGGTGCCAAGCGGCCGTCCTAACCGGGTCTTCCTCAGTGTTCTTCCAGGTGCGCGTTACGCTTGCTACAACTGTTTTCCTCCTTTCGGCTCAGTACTAGGGGCTGTGACAGCTTGGGGGAGGCGGCCTGCACTACGGAGCCCAGCTTTGCCCCCCCCCCCCAGCACCCTGGTTTCTTACTATCGGATTACAGCAGAGCCCTGCTGTGGGGTTGCCTGGGGCACCTCAGGGCATTGTTGATTGACACAGATTCTTGTTTTGTTGTCTTTGGTGACACTTTTCCTTCCAAAATGTCCGGCTGAGAAGCCCAGGAGTCCAGGCCGATTGTGATGAAATACACAGGAAAGAATTCACTCGGCGCCCTGTCCAGCCAGGAGGAGAAATAACAACCGCTGTGGCCTCCTGTCCTCTGGGATCTGTTACGTAGCTCCTGCCTTCTGCGTCTCTTTCACGTACACAGTGTTTCCCTCCATGCCCCAACCACAATTTTAATGAAAAATTTTTATATACACACTGAATCAGTAAAATCTAGCCTCTCATTCATAAAATAATTCCAGCCACTCCGAAAAGAAAATGATGAATGATGGAATATTGCACTCTTTAAATAATGACAAAGATTGTTTCTTTAGGCACACATCAGTAGTAAAGGGAAAAAAAAAAAAAAGAAGAGTCCTTTGGCACATTCTGTGTCCCACATTCATGGTAATACTCTTAGGCTTTATTCTGGCTGCTGAAGAATTATGTGGCTGACAGGCTGCCTCATGAATAATAGTGAACAATATCCATCAGTCATAGTTATTTCACTGTGTGTTTGAGGCCCATCAGCACAGGACAGGCACCGGCTTCCCGTACTTTCTGGAGCCTGTCCCCCACTCCATCTTGGATGACGCCCCAGCCTAACATCGGAGCTGCCCTGAGTCCTTCTTCCCTCGAAGCCGATGGATTTGGTCCATATCTGTCCTGGTTTGTTTCCTTTGTTTAGCAGAAGGAGCTAGAAAGTACGAAAGATGAAGGTGTACTTTAGAATCTAGAACGTTGTGGCTTAGGGAACAAGAATCCGGAACAGCGGGGAGCAGCAGGTGATGTCGGGGCCGGCACACTGTTCTGGGGCTTCTAGAAGCTGCTGAGGGTGACCCGTCAGGGGGCCCCACAGCTCCCCGAGTCTCTGCCTTCACCTTCCACCTCCCACTCAGGCCAGTTCCAGGTCTGCGCTTGCCCGGGGAGCAGGGGCACAGGGCAGGGAGCAGGTTCCAGCCTCTGCTATGGACTGTATTTTACCCTTCCCAGCAGAGTTCCTGTGCTAGATGCGGGCGACCAGGGACAAAATACTCCCCAAACAGTGAATAACTAAGAAATAAAACCTAAACAAAACAAAATAAAAACCCAGGCCTATTGGGCCTTGGAAATTTTTGGCATTAAACTTGATTTAATTTTTTAAAGGTAAATTAACAACTAGGTTAAGTATTTAAAGTCAACTTTTTAAAGTTACTCTTAATAACTACTACACAATGAACTCAAGATACTATTAGTCCTTTAACAATAATGGTGATAAATTTATGAATATGGATTACACTTCCAGAAGTTTCATATTACCACAGAGTACAATTGGTCTTGCAACACACCAACACTTTATTGTTCTTTATTTAATCCTCCTGTTTCACTCTAGATTTGGATACTTCATTCGTTTTTATTATTATTACTATTCATTTGGTGGTCCTGGGAAATGAACCCTTGACCTTCATATTAAGCTACATCCCAGGCAATTTCATATTTCTTTATTTTGAGAGAATGTCACTGAGTCACTAAGGGGCCCAGGCTGAGTTCAGACTTGCAATCCTCCTGCCTCAGCCTTTTCGAGTGCAGAGATTACAAATGTCCCCCACCATACCCAGCTCCTGAGATTTCATTTTAATAGAGAAATGGTTTGAATGTACATTTATGAGTTCTTCCCACTAGTCTTAGTGGGAAGTTCTATGACTTCAGTGTATATGAAAGTTACTATAAAGAGTTGTAGACACAAAATTGGGTGCAGTATTTTATTAGAAAGCTAAGGGATTTTTCAAAGTTAATTTGGAGAATGTTTGACTCTTGCTAAACTTTTGAACTTGATCTCCTGCATAAAAGCTGACTCCCTTATTTCCTCCCCTCCCTCCTCCTCTTTTCTCCCTTTTTCTTTCCTTCCCTGGTTTCCATCCATCTTTTCTTCCTTTCTTCCTTCTCCCACTTCCTTTTGGTAGATTAACATCCTTGGATTGTTTTAGAAATTAAAATAGTATTATTTACTTATACTTAAATCAGAAAATGACTACTTTGCTGAGTATTTTATTAATAAAAATATTCTGTAAAGATTTATCCGAATTCCTCATGCTCCACTCCTCTATTTTCTGTCTCTTGTTTCTCATTTTCAGCTAGGAAAGTACACCAGCCAAAAGACAGCCAAGTTCTCTGAGAGCAGAGAATATCAAACCGTCTGCAAAGGAAAAAGTCACATTTTGGCTCAGGCGCCAAGATAAGAAAGAATGAAAATGATACCGATTGGGACAGTAGAATATATGGCACCGGTAGTGAGAATTTAACATAAGATTTACCTAAATAGCTGAAGATATTTGTTAGGTAAGACTTGCATACTGAAAGAATGTGCCCAGTGCCTCAAAATCAAAAGAAATTAAATTGGGTCACATTATGTCAATGAAAATCCTGAAAGTAATTCCAACATTGGCATTGTATTATTTCTTTTGTATCTTTGCCATCCCATAATTAACCTGGAATTTTACTCCAGCACAGCACAGTGACTCATCAGCTTTAGTCCTATCATTTCTGATTGGTAAAATTCAAATAATTCAAAAAGGAAGACCTTTTTCTCTATGGTTAAAATTAAATGGCAAAAGAGGATGTGCCTGAAATCATTGCTAGAATTTTTGGCTACGGCAGCAGATCTCCTTAGACCAATAGCCACTGATAAAAGTTGCAGGGAAAAAAAAAAAAAAAAACCCCATACAAGAACATCACATACTTTTCTCGTACTTACAAAAACTTGCACAGCCAATTAAGAGTGTGCTGTAGGGCTGGAGATTTAGCTCAGTGGTTCCAGCGCCTGCCTCGCAAGTGCAAGGTCCTGAGTTCGATCCCCGTTAACCATACAATGCTGGGCGTGGAGACTCACGCCCACCAGCCATCAATGCCACATGCCACAGTGCCGGGCGTGGTGGCTCACACTTGTAATCCCAGCACTTGGGAGGCAGAGGCAGGAGGATTGCTGAGTTCAAAGCTTGCCTGGGCTACATAGTGAGCTCAGGGCCGGCCTGAACCACAAAGCGAGACCCTGTCTCAAAAAAAAAAAAAATTGTGCTGTAAGTGCAGAATATTGGGTGCAATGATTGACAGGAACAGAATGGATGAAGAGCAGTAATAGAAGGTTGTGAACAATTATATCTGAATCTCATCAATTGTCTTTTTAGATTCATCAATTTTTTTTTAGATTCACAATTAGTCATCTAGTAAAAAGAAATGTAACTGAATATTTAGCTGTTTCAAACAGAATTGAAAGGACAACTATTCATATAAAACTTACACAGAGAGTAATGCTCAATAGACTCCCCTGCAAACAGCATCAACCCTTCACTTCTATGAAGGGAGTGAAGATACAAGTCAAATGGGGTGAGATACTCAGGATTTGAGGAAAAAAATAAATCTTAGTAAATCAGGTTTGGTGTCCACCAGTCTCTGTGGAGGAACAACTGGAAACCAACTCTGACTTTATTAAGGATGAGTAGACAGGACTGGGAAAAAAATAATTTCATGAATCTATTAAAAGTCAAAACACAGTAGCATGTTTGGCTTTTAAAAAAATAACATGGTGAGCCAGAGGGTTGGCCCAGTGGTTCCGGCGCCTGCCTTGCAAGCGCAAGGTCCTGAGTTCGATCCCCGGTAACCACATACAATGCTGAGCGTGGTGACTCACGCCCACCAACAGTCAATACCACATACCACAGTGCCAGGTGTGGTGGCTCACACCTGTAATCCCAGCACTCGGGAGACAGAGGCAGGAGGACTGCTGAATTTGAGGCTTGCCTGGGCTACATAGTGAGCTCAGGGCCAGCTTGAACTACAGAGCGAGACCCTGTCTCAAAAAAAAAAAATATATATATATATATAACATGGTTACACTCGATATGCTTCCCTGTCCTATTATTTAGGTGGGATTCTGGAGAGGGGAATGGAAAGCAGAAAAGGCGCCTTGTCAGAGCACAAGGAATGAAGGCTTGCGTCCCAGTGCGGAGCTCTCCCTGCCGCTGGCTTCAGGTTCTCTTCTTGTCAGCTCTAGCCCCATCCACATTCCCCTTGATTCACACTGTATTGTTTGTTTACACGTCTGTCTCCTTGACTAAGGTTGCACAGCTCCTCTAAGGACAAGGGCAACCTCTGGTTCCTTTTCACATTTCCCATAGTGCTTTGCACACAGTAGCCATAAATTCTCCACTAGTAAGTGAAACTGAAACAGCAAAGTGAGATAAATGCTCAGATCGGAAAGGGTACAAGTTAGAAGGTGAGAGGAACACAGGAGGAAATGAACATGAAAGTATGCTAACTCTCCTGGTGGGCTGGAAGACAATCAATTATTGATTCTGGTATAGAACTTTCATTTGTCAGCCGAATGTTCTAGAGAGCAGAAGCCAATTTTGTAGTTACATCCGGTGGGGAGATGGTTCCAGTAAGAAATAGTTGTACTGAGATTCTTCACCACAATCACAGATACTATTTGTGCATTGAGAATCAGGATAAGAAACCCAGTTTTATATCCTTTTTATAGAAAAAAGTATCCATTCTGCCATGTGTATGCTTTTCCTCTTTTATAGCCCTGGCATGCCGTTATCTCCTTATTATCCCCACCTTGGGGTGGGGAGTGCAGGGACCATATTTTATTCATATGCATCATCTGGGTCGAGTGCAAACCAGGCACTCAGCAAATGGTAAATGAAGGAATAACAAGGTTTGCATTTCTCTAACAGCTAAAAGGACATATGAAACACTTTCGGAGGCTGGTTTTCATATGCTGGCAATTGTGGGTTTTGCAATAAAGTGCTACTTTATGCATTATTTTTGTACAAGTATGTTATATACCTGAATAACTTTCCAAGTAAAAGCTCAGAAGATATTCAGTCTAGGGAGGACTGAAAACCTGTCCAGTCCATGGAAGTGCATTCTCTTGTGCTTGGAGGAAGCCACTATAGGTTGTTAAAGTACCTTCTGAAATGTAAGCTTACATGTATTTTCATCAAATTGCAGACTCACCTGTGCAGGGCTGATGCCTCATTTGATGGTGTGTACAGTGGCCTGGGAGGGGACCCAGCTTGGGGACAGGCTCCGGAGGTGACAATACTAAGGTTGTTGTTTAGAGTGCAGCACTTGGAGATTCACTCTTTCTGTGTATTGGAAGTGTGCAGTGTAGTGATGCCTATTTCTCTTGCTACCATTCTGACCCCTGCCTTCTTTCCCCCAGTAGTGTTAAATACATATAAGAAACATCCGTGCCTCTCTCTACAAACTCTTTCCTTTCTCCTTTCCCTCCCCTTCTGTGCCATAAAGTCGATATCATTACACAAAGATCCCTCCTCCTTTCATTTTAATTATAAAATGCCTAAAAGAAAAGGAGAAGCATCTCTAAATGGGTGTGTCTAGTTCAGGACACTGGCCCTTAGTTCTTCAGAATCATGTGCTATTATTCTCAGACTTTACGAGAATGTTGTGCAATTGGAGAAAGGCCTCCAAAAAACAGTACGCAGTTACAAAGTCTTGGCATAAATCCATATGGCTGTGATTGACAGAAGGTTAATCTCCAAAGTAAAGTTGTTCTGTAAAAAAAGTCATCAGTTGCTAAGAGTTGCCAGAATGCATTTGCTAACATTCCTGGAAGAAGAGTCTGCAAGGTTACACATGTCCAGCTCCTGCAGACACCTTCATGTAGACGGATCAGAGTTCCACATATCTATAGTGTTCTATTACACTAGTCAGAGGCCTGTGAATTTAGCATCCAACCTTGGAAACTTGTTTGTTTGTTTGTTTGTTTGAGACAGGGTCTCCTTTTGTAGTTCAGTCTGGCCCTGGGCTCACTATGTAGCCTCAGGCAAGCCTCAAACTCAGCAATCCTCCTGCCTCTGCCTCCAGAGTGCTGGGATTACAGGCATAAGCCACCATGCCCGGCATTGTGGTATGTGATACTGATTGCTGGCTGGCATGAGTCACTATGCCCGGTATTGTTGTATGAGGTTATCAGGATCAAACCCAGGACCTTGTGCCTGTTAGGCAGGCACCAGAACCACTGAGCTAAACCTCTGGCCCTGGAAACTAGTTTTCTTTAAACTTTGAGTAAAACCAGGAGATTGTGTTTCCATTTGACTGTTTTCCTGCCTTTCATTTTTCAAATTGAAAATCAGAGTCTGGGCAGAATTCAAAACTGTGCAAAACAGGATCTTTTAACATCTTTAAGTCATTTTCTTGGAAAAAATTCATTGAGAAAATTATCTGTTTCTTTAGTAGCATTGATCTCCTACTCCAGGACAGTGGCCATTTCCCAGGATCTGATTCCAGAACATCTGTTCTGTCATCCGAGCCAGGCTTTCAGTCAGTCCTCTGCCTGCTTGGTCTACACTGTGCTGATTGAAAGGATTTTTATTAATGACACAGAGGTAATAAAGTTGCAGTGAGCTGTGCTGAGTTTTTGTAGCAGTCACATTAGCACACTCTGGCTTCTGTATGGAGACTCTGATAACACTGAATGTGGCCTGCTTTGGAGAGAGCAGGCAGAGGAGGGTCCCTGTGGGGCAGCCCGATTCCCATTTCCTGTGGTTAGGAATAAGCGTAGTGGGACCATTTGAAAAAGCCTGTGGCTCAATTTTGACTTAGAGATGTTTTGAAATCCCAGATAAACTGAATTCTTGGGAAACTCATTTGAATGAGACCAGCTGCCTATTAAGAGTATGCACGCACATGTGTGTGCACATACACGCACGCACACACACACACACACACACACGTACACACACTCTGAGCGCTCCTAATTCCAAATATATAAAATGACCCCATATTGGAAAGATTATGAATAGGAACATATTGTCAGAAGTAGAACTACTACTTCCATTGTATAAAATTACTTTCGGGCTTCATGTATAAGGTGTTCATGAAACATAAATGAATTTCACGTTTAGATTTGGGCACAATTTGCAAGATGTCCATGTATAAATATTTACATTTACAATAGAAAAATACTCTTCCATCAGAAGAGCCCTGAAATCCGTAACACTGGTGGTCTGAGACGTCTTGCACGAGATAGACTCAGCCTGTGAAGACATAATGAAGCTCCTCATTCTGTAGGCCGAGACTGAGAGACCGTGCAGCGATCTGGCAAAAGTACTAGACATTTAGACCTCAGCGGAGGCCCTCGTGCCCCCGTGGAGACTTGGCAATACGCAGAGATGTTTTTCGCCAAATGTTCCAGAGAAGCAAAACGGCGCAGGTTGAGGAGGGGTAGCAGTGTCGGTCTCTATTGAGGAGAGGCCTGGGAGGCGACTGGCCGGCCCGCAGTGCCCCGTAGTCTGCCGGTGTCAATCGTGTGGGAGCTGGGGAACCTGCCTCCAGTTCCCCCTTCTTCCTTACTTGCAAGGGGGTAAAGCAGTTTGCTTTGATGGGGGACAGGGAAGCTGCTCAGGCCCTAGTGCAGAGAGGGGAAGGAGATGGCGATGTGGTGGCAGAATTGCCAGAGAATGGGTCTTTTTTGAGCCATTTAACACTTGTACCAAATAAGCTCTTGGGTTTCTGTCTTTATGGACTGAGTAAAACCAAAACACGTGTAGGCTATAGGGTCGTGACCTTTGTGTTTGGAGCTGACCTGAGTGTTTATTTTCTTCTAAGTACCCCTAGTGGTTTTCCGATGACACTTATCAATATGTCAGTACTTGATAGTTTAAAACAACACAAGGAGCTGGATGTGGTGGTGCATGGTATTTTGGGAGACTGAGGCAGGAAGGTCACAAATTTGGTCCACAAATGACTTCCAGGTAATTTAATGATTTAGCAACAGCCTTTCTGAAAGTAAAAAATTAAGAAAAAAGGCAGTGAATGTAACTGAGGGCCGAAATGGGCCTGGGTTCAATTCCCAGTACCAGAGGAAAACACACACACACACGTGCACAGTGTGTTTTCTTTTGGTTGTGTGGGTCAGAAAGCCAACCCAGATCTCTGCCCTAGACTAAAGTCAGGGTGTCTGCAGCACCGCTTCCCACGGGGCCCTCTAAGGGACAGTCCATTTACTCTCTTCACCAGTTTGGAGAGGCCATTCATACCCTTCGGCTCACGGTTGCTTCTTCCACCGTGAAATCCGCCAGCATCGCATGTCTGTGACTCCTGTGGTCACCGTCGCCCTGGGATGCTTCCTTCTTTGGCCGGTAAGCACGCTTCTCAGTTTCTCTAGATGCGCTTGGACAATCCAGAATGGCCTCTCCATGGCCGGCCCTCAGTGCAGCCCTGTCTGTAACGTTCCCCGGGCCCCAGGGAAGGTACTCATGGGTTCTGCGAGTTCGGTTGGGGGCTTATCTGTGGCGGTGCCGTGGTTCTAGAAGCCTTCCTACAGACTCCACATTTCACTGACTTGAGCACAGTGTAAAAGGAGGATTATAAAAATGGTTTGGTATCACTGGAGTGTTTTGGAAGCACTTTTTAAGTTAATGTAGTATGACCCAGAAAATATTTGGAGGTTGTTGAAAAGCAATTGTTTAAATTGGCAATGAGACATTCTAGTAATAGAGAAAGCAAGAAGGAAACAGGTGGAGAGGAAATGCCAGACCAGGGGCTCAAAAACTTAATTGTCTGACTTGGTTTTCATTGGGGGAGAAAAGGCAGCTGGTTGAAATGCAGATTCCCAGGCCTTCAGAATTTATGTAAGGAGGTCTGGGGTACAGCTGGGAGGTTTGGGGGTTTTTATTTATTATTATCATTTTTTTTTTTTTGTAGCACTCAAGATTGAGCCCGGGGCCTTGCATGTGGTAGGCAAGGGCTTTACCACTGAGCCCATAGCCCAGCCCTGAAAGAGTCTTGGGGAGAATTTAGCATGTAAGGTTCCTTGGTCACATAATTGAGAAATGCTGCTCTGCAGAGGCAAATATTTATTTTAAAACAAGGTTTCATTGAAATAATTCAGTTTTAAAATGAAATCATTGGCTCATCCTGATTTTAGAGGTCAGAAAAGACATATTTTAGTTCTTGACATGCTTGACATTTCAGTTACCTGTCAGGGAATACGATTTGTGTTTTGGGATATCCAAACCTCTGTCATCTTCAACAGTATTCATTTTCAAAATACATTTATTTTGACCTTGGTTGGTCTTATTAAGACTGTCATTTTCTCTGTATGATTAACTCTTGGGTTGATATAAATAGGATTCTAGTTTACTGATGTTCAGTAGGAACTAATGACTCTAGGGAATATAATAGATGCTTTGGGTCCCTTTTTAATCGGTTATCACCAGACTATCATTATAGGTGTGGAAGCTTAGAGCTAATCTTTATGAGCTTCCTAACACAGAGTGGTTGCTGAATAAATTTTAATTCTAGAAACAAATTGGCTAGTTTCATTTTAGAAATAGAAATGTAAGAGTTCCAAATTCCCATCTAGCTAGTCCCTCAGGCCCACTTTATAGAATCTTCCTTGCTACCCTCTTCTGAAGTTCTGGGGTTTTACTGTACTTTTCTTTTCTTCTTTTTTGCAAAGTGCTTATGCCAATTCTATGCATCTACTCTCCCCAGATGAAGAGTTTTATTATTATTATTATTTATTTTTTTTTTTTGAGACAGGGTCTCACTTTGTAGTTTGAGCTGGCTCTGAGCTCACTATGTAGTCCAGGCAAGCCTCGAACTCAGCAATCCTCCTGCCTCTGCCTCCCAAATGCTGGGATTACAGGCATGAGCCACCACGCCTGGCACTAGTTTTATTATTATTATTTATTATTATTATTTCGTACTGGGGATTGACTCCAAGGCCTTTGCACTGAGCTGTATCCCCAGTCTTTTTTTGTTTGTTTGTTTTTAAAATTAGAGACAGGATCTCCTTAGCTACTAAGTTGCTTAGGCTGGGCTCAAATTTACTGTCATCCTGCCTCAGCCTCCCAGAGTGCTGGGAGAACGGGTGATGATGATAAACTTCTTGAGGCATAACCATTGCAGACATTTCTCATTGTCTGCAAGGTGGAAGAATTTATTCCTTCCTTCACCAGAAGTATGTGGGTGAGCTGACATTCAGGCAACTACAACATCATTTTACAAGTGTGTGGATACTGTTTCCCACTTGTTTAGAAGTAGAGAACTTTTCAATATGTTTTAGAGAAGCAAATTTGATCATCATTATTTCTTAGGCTCTCTTTTATCTTCATGATGTCATGCTATCAAAAGGTAGCCAGTCGGTTTGCTTTAATGAGAATGGTTTGTAATCTGAATTATATGTTCTGCATGTAACATTGAAATGAAATATAAAATGGAGTTGTTGGCATGTGGTTGTGGTGAGCAGAAGTGGTTATTATACATTACCCCGTGAAATTCATATTCATATCTCGTCAGTTTACAGTGAGCCAGAGATTAAAAATAACATTTGTTTCTGTTTCTGTAACTGCCTAAAAAAAAAATCCCAAATCATTTTATTTCTATAACTTGACTTTTAGTAGTTTTACAAATATGTGGCCTTTCAAGCAGTAATGAAATACATCAGTGCAACTTGGCAGGGCCTGAGAGGCCACACCTCTAGGACTATTTTTAAAGATTAAGAGTCAAGTCGAGTTTTTAAAGCACTAACCCAAAATACAGAAGGGCCAGCTAAACCCAGAAAGAAATTTGAATGAAATGTTGGCTCTTGCCTTCATGTATTCTCTACATCTATTTTCCCAGATTTCTTATTTGTCCACTATCAACAAACTCTATCTGGCTGGTGGGCTTTCGCCAGGCCTTCAGTAGTAATGGCAGGTGAAAGAGTGTCCTGCTGGCACGTGCTGTGTCCAGCTGGGGAAATACAGCGGCCCCTCCTGATTTCCCGGGATACATTCTGAGCTCCCTAGAAGCAGTCTGAAAGCACAAAATCCTGTAAGTCCTGGTCTTTTTGCAACCTTCATATATACCTGTGGTAAAGTTGGATTTATAAATAAGACCTTACTCTAACAGCATGACTTCAAAAGTAGAACAATTAAAATAATACGCTGTACTAAGAGGGATGTGAATGTTGTCGCCTCCCTCAGAATTATCTTACCGTGTGCAGGAGACCTTAGCAACCTCACATTTGAGTCCATTCTTTCCCGGGTGAGAAACTGCACCATCTCTTTGTCCTCCCGAACTGCCAATGTCACAGCTCTTTCCCTTTGGATGGCAAGGGACAGCACACGCTTCCGTCACACTACTCTGAGCAGCATGTGATGTAAAACGTAGGAATAGTTCACTTCTGCAGTTTTCCATTCAATATTTGCAGATTGCAGTTGAACCTGGGGAAGAGAAACCAGAGATGAAGGCACCCTGCTGCACGCGGCCATTCCAGCGAGTCTAGACCTTGGAAGTAGTCAGACTTCTAGGGGGAGGGAAAAGGGTTGGGGGAGGGGAGTCAGGAGTGTTACAGAGGTAGAAAGAGAAAGGTTCAGATGGGAGGAAGTAGAATTGGTAGGACTAGGCACTAGCTCGCTGTTGGAGTAAGGGGAGGACAGGAAGATTGATTCTGCTGTTTCTGAGTTGGATAGCCAGTCATGTCGGGGTTCCAGGTACACGTTTAGTGGACACGAAGAAGCGGTGGGACCCAGGGTTCCTCTTCACTACCCACCAGCACTTCTTTGTTTTCTTGGTCTGTCAACAACTGTCGCTTGGGGGGGGGGTCATAGCGATAGGCACTCTGCATGAATGGTACGGTCTGGGTGTCAAGTATTCAGAGGTGAGCACAGGGGTCCAGATCCCACCCATGTGAACCTGGGGGAAGGCCAAACGGTAGAGTGAATCTGGAGTCATCCCAAGGTATTTTGTAAAAGGTGACTTCATACATCATGCTGACCTAAGATTGCTCACTTTGAATTTTAAGAGTAGTAGGCAGTTTGGTGTTCACTAGTAAGTATATCAGCCCTTTTCTGGGCTGGATGGTGATTCAGAAAACTACCTTTTGTGGTCTGACACCCAGAGAGGGTCTACTGAGAACAGTGCTTTGCAGTCTGTAATTACTTAAGAGGTACCCTAAGTAAATATTTGAAATATACTAAAATGGCAACCTCAGGAAATATGACTAACTATATGCCACGTCCTTTTATGCCACTTTTGTGGTGGTTAAAAATTTCCAAGAATAATATATGCAAAAAAAGGGTAAAGTGGGGGTGTTGGGTTTCATATATAAATTCAGTGATGGCACTTCCAAATGGGAACCCACCGGGCAAGTTAGGAAGTTTAGCACAGCACTTAGCTATGAGCCACTGACTTCTTAACTTCTCCCCAGAAGTTTGATGTGGGAAAGGAACAGGCTCCCCCAAACCATGCTTCCTGTGAGTTCACAGCCCTTTACTTTGTGTGGTTAGTCTGAGAGGAGGGAGGGCTGGGAAGCTCTTGAATTTGCTCTTAAAGATTTTCATCGCTCGATTCACATTGTACCATTTTACACACAACGTTTAGTATGGATTTTCAGAGAGTAATTATGACATCAAGAAAATGAAGTGGGTTCTGGCTCTTGTTTCCTTTATTCTTTGACTCAGATGGTAATATTCATTACTAGGGTCCAAGCTAGTTTATGGCATTCGTAGGAAAGACAGATATAGAGAAACTGAGCAGGACGCAGAACTGCAGGTAATGGACGTCATGAAGGGGAGGAGGGAATTTTGAAAGGGGCAAGATATAATCAGTAGATTACTGCATGTGCCAACTTCATCTCCTTTTATTTTGTCAAGAGGTCATGTACTGCCTTACTTTCTTCCAGTATCAGTTCGCCTTAGAATGGAACTAATGCTCCTCCCTGAGGATGTCATATAGAAACTGACACACACGGAACTTACCGTGGCCACTGCTGGCTGTACTGTAGCGTCTTCTGTTCTCTTTAACAGTACCTGAAACTTCTGGATGAATTACACTGCTAATCTTGTTTAACCTTCGGATCGAAGGGAAAGATGTTTAAAAATAAAGTAGACATAAAAATATCCCAGCACCTCCTCCTCTTCTCCTTCCTCCTTCTCCCTCCTCCCTTCCTGATTTTCCTCTTCCTACTTCTCCTTCCTCTCCTTTTCCTCTGTCTCCTCCTCTGTCTTCCTCTTTGCTTGAATCCAGGGCCTGCACATACTGAGACACAGATCTACCCCAGCCCCCATGCCTCTGTTCCTTAGTTTTTGACGAATCAGAGAACTGTGGGACAAGCGTGATATTTTGTGTTTGCCACTGAGAAGTTCTGTGAGAGATTGTCCAGAAAGTCTTGAGAACACTTGCCATCCACTGATAGTTGTGAGTGGCGAGACTCATTCAAATGAAGCAACACCCCTGGTGTGCCCAGGAAGGCCACGCGGACGGGGTCCCCGAGAGGCTCCCCGAAGAAATGGCTGGGGGGGGGGGCGGGTAGTTCCAAAAGCTCAGGTATTTCGAGCCACACGCAGAGCGGTGATTAAGAGTAACATGGAAGGGATTCAGTATATTTTTAAAGGTTCTGGATGAGCAAGGGGAAAGCCAGGTAAAGTGACAGAAATGACGGGCAACAGACAGAGACAGTAACAAGCTGACGAGAGACACGAAGAGCAAAGCATTTCGAAAGCACTGGAAAAAGGTCACCCTACTTCCTGTAGCACCTCTGTGGTGACTGGCATTTTTGTTGGGCTTGTTTCAAAAGTGCTTGCACAGGAAGAGTTGGGATTCGTACCTTGAATTGGGTTTGCAAAGCATCAACAGTCTTCCATCCTCATGATCTTTAAAGAACCAGACAGTTAACTTCACAACAGAGGACGTGTGGCTTTTGTGTGACACTGCTCTCCCCATGCTCCGTGGACCAGAAGAATCTCTCCGGTGTCTCCATAAATGAGGTGGACTCTGAGCCACTGCTCCCAGCGCCTCCTCACTTAAGACCAGGAAAATAAAGAGGATATTTCATGACTTCGGAGCAGCTGCCAGAGGAAGAATCTAGAGTACTGCCACTGAGTTCTATTAATTGGAAGGGACGCAGCATAGTGATGATTTGAGAATCTCTGGCATCTCTGATAGATGTTGAAACTCTGAATCTGCAACTTAATTAGCTTGTAGAGTATTGGTGCCTGCTTTTCTTCATCTATCAAAAAGAGGTTAATAAAGCCTCCACCACTGAGGATGATCGTAAGGCTCCATGGACAGAACATAAAGTAAGTAATTCAAGGGCGAAACACTGAACTACTAGCTATTATTACCGCATGTGTACATTTAATACCCCGAGATAATTAGTTCTTGTTCAGTGGCTCTTGGGGGACCATCTTTATTAACAGATGATGGCTCACAATCACATAGGAACTTCATGAATTCATTTCTCAAAAAAGTTCCTTCTGAATGTCTTTCAGGGTATTTAAAAAGTTTATTCAGTAACAACAACTGCTTGTTACGGACTGGGTTGGGAGAAAACGTTTGCCAAAAAAAAAGTCTTAAATTGCAGTTTTTTGGGTTTTTTTTTTGTGGTACTGGGGATTGAACTCGGGCCCTTGTGCTTCCAAGGTAGGTGCGGTACCACTTGAGCTAAATCCCCAGCCCCATAATGCACATTTTTTACAGATTCTTCAGTGGAATGCAGCTCAACGCATGTTTTCTTCATAACTCTTTCCTTCCGTCCCCTTGTAGTTTAGGTAATGTCATGGCCAGTGGAGTGAGTGGCCCGTGTTTAGTTGAACCCCATTGACCATTAGAAAGACCAGCAGTGAGACTTGCAGAAGCCAGTAGCCGCCTGCCTAGGCTCAGGGCAGAGTCGAAGGTGCTGCAGCCCAGTAGTGAGAACCCCAGAGAACTTGGGGGGAGAGTCAAAATTATTTTTGACTCCGCAAAGTCAAAATTATTTTGAAATAATATTAAGACATTATATAGCCATATCACTCCCCTTTTCTCACAAGTGGATGATGGTATTTTTCAGAAGCTGTGTAAGATGACTTTGTATAAATCATCTTTTTGGAGGATCTGCATAATTCATTGAATCAGTATTTTCCAAATGACCAGTGCATTGTGTTAGAGAATCATGAATGGTTGAGGATCCATTCAAAGCACAAGATACACCAGTACGTTTTAGTATAGTTCAAAGAGTACTTTGGTGTGGCTCAGACTCTCTCCATTGCCCCTGTCCTTGAAGGAGCTTCCCTTTGTGAAGTGCGCATCTACTACACAAGCAGAATATCTACAGCCAGCTGAAGGTTGGGGGCCAGATTTTCCTCATACACTTCGGCCCATCAGCATATCATGGCAGCTAGAACTCAGAGACATATAAAAATTGAGTCAGTTCCCTTAAGCCATATGTGAAACAGATAGAAAAAATGCAAACCACTGGGCCGGAGATTTAGCTCAGTGTTTCCAGCGCCTGCCTAGGAAGTGCAGGGTACCTGGTTGGGTGTGGTGACTCATGCCCACCAGCAATCAGTACCACATACCACAGTGTTGGGCATGGTAGTTGTAATCCCAGCACTCAGGAGGCAGAGCCAGGAGGATTGCTGAGTTCAAGGCTTGCCTGGGCTACATACTGACTCAGGGCCAGCCTGAACTACAAAGCAAGACCCTGTCTATAAATAAATAAATAAATAAATAAATAAATAAATAAATAAATAAAGCAAACCATTGTCCCTTTTCATAATGATATGTTACTTTATGCAATCTATAATGGATACGTTATTTGTATTAAAGGAATTACTAGGGCCAGAGGTATAGTTCTGTGGAAAAGCATGTGCTTAGCATGCACGAGACCCTGTATTTAATTTTCAGCAGCCCCTCAAAAATCATTCATAAATTTAAAAATTCTCCATTTTAATTTTTAATGAAATAAATATTGTTAAATTTAATTTACCTCATAGAAAGCTCATTGTAGATGCAGTAAATTTTAGGAATTAGCAAAAGAGTCGAAGCCACAGAATTTGAAGACCACTGGCCTGGGATGTGGCTCACGAAGGGGATTTCTGGTCAGCAAAGACCCGCTGCTGTTTATGTCCTGTGGTCAAATATATCTTGGATTGAGATACATGCTTTCTCCCCGTATATGAATATATCAGAATGCGAGAGTGTTTCCCAATTTATCACAGTCCTCTTAGCCTCTTATTTTTAACATAACATAATGTTCTACAATGGAATATGACATCCCATTGAACATACTAGTAATTCTGTTTGTGCTTTCTTCTCCCCATTTAAAAAAATAAAAGCATAATTTATATGGTAATTTCCTTAAAATCCATACTCTATTTAAAGGAAAGCCCATGAAAGTTCACTAGCTAATTTGATTGACTTTCTTAAAAAAAAAATTTCACAGAAACAGAAAATTCATCTTCCATGGTATTATACTGTTTTGCTTATATTCTTCGAAGCTGTTTCTACTTATGTTTCCAAACTCATGTTTTTAAGACTCTGTTTTAGACATTTTTGTGTGTTAATTAGTAGCATCTGCTCCTTATGTCACAAGACAAAGTGATTTCATCCTTACACAAATTGTCCAAATTGCAGGTTAAGTGGTAGCAGCCTCGCCATTGAGGTATTACTACTGTTTGGTATTTTTAAATGACAAAAAATACCACTGACATTACATCACATGCTTTTATCCAACATGGTTGCTTTTGGTAACAAAAAAGATTTATGTATAAATGAAAGTGGACTTTGCTGTATTTCTTTCGTGATCCTGTTTTTCCAGCTCTCTTAACTTCCATTGATTATGGGTATAACCGTAACTATTTAAACATAAGAAAGTACATTTGTTCCTTGGTATTTGCCAGGAAATGGTTCTGGGACACCCTGGATACCAAATTCCTAGATTTTGCAGTTCCATATATAAAATGCCATAGTCCTGTGTTTGCTTATCACCTGCATACAACCTCCTGTGTAGTTTAGATAATCTCTGGGTTATTTGTAATTCTTTTTTTTTGAGACAGGGTCTTGCTTTGTAGTTCAGGCTGGCCCTGAGCTCACTATGTAGCCCAGACAAACCAGGCAGCAATCCTCCTGCCTCTGCCTCCCAAGTGCTGGGATTACAGGCTTGAGCCACCATGCCCGGCACTGTGGTATGAGGTACTGATTGCCAGTGGGCGTGGCCACCATGCCCAGTTTTGTTGTATGTGTTTACTGGGGATTGAACCAGGGACCTTGCGCTTGCAAAGCAGGCGCTAGAACCACTGAGCCAAATCTCTGGCCCTTATTTGTAATTCTTCATGTAAGTGCTGTGTAATTAGCTGTTGCACTGTATTATATAGGGGACAATGCAAGAAAAAGTCTGTACATGTTCAGTATGGACAGTTTTTCCTCCTGCATATTTTCGATTCTCCAACAGTTGGTTGCATCCAGGGCTGCAGAACCCAGGGAAGCTGAGCTGGCTCTACCCATGTGGGTGAGAGCCGTGTCCCTGTCTGCTGCCTGAGGGACGCCATCCCCTGGAGAAGCATGAATGCCTCGGTCACAAGTGTTAGCAGACACAGCAGAAGTCTGACACAGTCCCCTTCCAAATTTGTACAGTGCTAAGAGTGCAGATACTGTCCTCTGCTTCCTGTACTTCACATGTCTGTGTCAGAAAAACAGTAGAGACATCTTAATTTGTTACAATAGAGGAACAGTAGTCATTGTGTTTTATATAATTCTGAGGGTTTTTTTTTGGGGGGGGTCTTGCCAATTCCTATTGAAACACTTAATATTGTTTAAATCCTTAGTGGTTTTATTGCTACCTAAAAATTGATCTTTTCTCATTATTTTGAAAACTTTAAGCTGGATGTGGTGGCGCATACTTGTAATTCCAAATAGGCAGGAGGCTCAGGCAGGAGGCTAGCCAATTAGACCTTATCTCAGTGGTAGAGTAGCCCTACTTAAAACTCCCACTACTGAAGGAAGGAAGGAGAGAGAGAGAGAGAGAGAGAGAGAGAGAGAGAGAGAGAGAGAGAGAGAGAGAGAGAGAGGGAGGGAGGGAGAGAGAGAGAGAGGGAGAGAAGAAATTACAGTGAGCACAATTACAGTGAGCACAGTGAATGTCATGTTCTTTTCCTCACCACTGAGTCCAATCATCCTTATCAATGATTTTGCCTTTTAGAGTTTCAGTTACTCACAGTTAACAGTGCTCCAAAATACTAAATGAAAACATTCCAGAGATAAACAATTCATAATTTATTAATAGCTTCTTTTTATAGTATAGTGTTAACAGTTCTTCACAAGTATTGGTTGCTAATCGGTTACTATGCCTAATTCATAAGTTAAACTTTATTTTCAAGTATGAATAAGACAAGCAGAGCATATACAAGGTCAGCACCATGCTGGGCTTCAGGCATCCATGGGGAGTCTTGTATTTCCCATGGGTCTGGAGCTGCTGTAGTTGGGGGGAAGGGTTCACCTATACAGAGAACAGTCAGCCTGCAGGAATAAACCTTATAGCCTGTGGAGACTGTGCTAGAAATTCTGTACGGGATAAATCAGCCAGGTTAGCTTGACTGAGAGTAGGTCTAGAATGTGATGACCTGAATTTGATCTGTCCTGCACCACATTTGCATCATTTTAGGCAGAGAATGTGATGTGCTTGTGCCTCAGGTTTTCCAAAATGAGAAGCCCATCTAGTTCTCTGAAGAGCGGCTTTCCTGTCGTAACTGTGTTAGTTAAGTATTAGTTAGCTACTGATGTGTATCTGTTGATGTAAAACATAGTGGCTTAAAACAAGTATTTACCTCTCTAGTTTGTGTGAGTGGGAACAGCCGGGCAGTGTAGCTGATTTCCTCTAGCCACAGGTTTCCCATGAGGTTGTAATGAAGCTGGCAGCCTAAAGTTGGGGTGGCAGGTGCAGGGATCTCCTTCTAAGCTCGCATGACACAGCAGTTGGCTTCCTCTGGCTGGGCGATCCAGAGAGTGCAAGAGGCACTCAAGATGGAAGTCTTGGGCTCCTTGACACCCAGTCTTGCAGATGACTTCTGTCCTTCCTATTGGCAGAGAACAAGTCACTAAAACCGGTGCACATGTTGGGACAGGCCTGCAAAAGGACAGGAATATCAGGAAGTGGGTTCCTGGGGACCCTTACGGAAGCTGCCTCTGAGACTTGTAACATTTTTCTTCCATCCGTCCATCTACGCAAAGTCCAAATTCTGATTTGCCTGCAGTGTTTTCCACCTTAGTAGAAATAGCCCCATTTTGGGGGGTGATCAGGTCAAAAACTTAGAAGAATCTTGGACTCTTTTGATGCTCGTACATAAGTTGTCAAGCTGACATTCCAAATCTTAGAATCTCATCACTTTTCACCACTTTGACGCCTAGTGTTGCCATCTCTGTTCATGGAGACTGAGTTTCACCTGGATTTTAGCTAGTTGGATGTTTGTTTGAAACTTCGTCTCCTTGTGGTGGGTGGATGCCTGCCTGTCTGCCTGTCTGCCTATCTGTCTATCTCTTTTTCTCTCTGCATCTCTTTCTTTCTTGTGATACTGGGGCTTGAACACGAGGTCTTTCCCCTAAGCTATATTCTCAGCATTTTAAAAAATTCTGTTGAGCCGGGCGTGGTGGCTCACACCTGTAATCCCAGCACTCGGGAGGCAGAGATAGGAGGATTGCTGAGTTCGAGGCTTGCCTGGGCTACATAGTGAGCTCAGGGCCAGCCTGAACTACAAAGCGAGACCCTGTCTGAAAAAATAAAAATAAATAAAATAAAATAAAAAAATTCTGTTGAGATAGAGTCTTGGTAGATTGCCCAGGCTGGAGCAGAACTTCCAATCCCAAGTTCTAGGACTACAGACATGTGCCACCACACCTGGCTTATAGATTGTTCTTTACATAAAACACTGAAAGATCATGACCCACAAAACAGATCAGTGATACGACCTCATTCAAAATCTTCTGACTTGAAAGCAAAAGTCAACATCTTTACAATAGCCTATGCAACTGTTAGAATTATAAAATTATGTGTCTGTTTTATTGTATAAAATAAGTGTTTTCCAAACATATTTATCTCGTGAAACATATTTATATATTTAGTTGTTTACTGATCTAGAATTTATTTTCTATAGGGTATAAGGTAGGGGTCTAATTCTTTCCAAATGAAGAGCCATTTTCCCCAGCAGCATTTATTGATTAGAATGACCTTTTCCACTAATAAGGTGTTCTACAATGAAGTTCTGCCAATTCTGTCATTGTTCAAATTTAGAATAAAGATGTACCTAATAAATCATAAGATATATAACTGTTTGTAGAGATATTTGATTTGGAACATTCAAATATATGTAAAGACAACTGGAATGATAATTGAGAATTGATTGTAGACCTTAAGATTGTTCATTTGATTATTTGGGAATTAATTCTTTGGAGGTCATGACAAGCTGAAAAATCTAGTTAGTTACCCAAGAAAGAAATTTTATGGCTTCTAGACTATGGTTTCCTGGCCTATGTCAATAGAGACTACATTCCTGCTTATAACTGTCTGGAAAGTTATCACTAATATGTCTATGAAATCTAAAAACATTCTCAAGATACCTTCTGAAGAGATAGCCTTATTTATGTAGCAAACTTTTATGCATCAAACATATCTGTGAATGCTCCAGCTCTTGGCTTTCTTTCCCGGGTTTGGCCTTCTGGGCCTATCTCTATTTATGATAACTTCACCTGACAGTCAGGACTAGGTCGGCAATGAGATTTACCTTGATGATTTGTTTTGTTGGTTATTAGCAGTATTGGAGTGATTTGTTGAAGGGAGGAAGGATTGAAATTCTTTTTTCTTAGAGCTGGGAGCACAGCTCAGTAGTGTAGCACTTGTCTAGCAGAACCTGGGTTTGGATTTTTACACCACAAAATGTGTATATGTCTTTTGCACATGTGGCTGTTGGAGATTAAACCCCAGGCCTGGAGCATGCTACAAGCCTTCTCTTGACCTCTTAGCTACACCTCTAGCACACTGAAATTATTGCTAAAGAGGAAGTTGTAGCAAATTTTCAGTGGCTTTCTTGTGATAAAAATCATCTTCTACTTATTACAGAATGCATAATGGGAGGATCAGCTACAAATCACAAAATAAATCACTTCCAATTCCATTTCTATAGACATAAATGAAAATGGAAATTATTGTCACATGGATGAGTCTTTATTTTTCTTCTCTCCATTGTATAAGCCCTGCTTCCAGACTCCTGGGCCAGGAGATAACCATGGAACCTTTGTACCTCTCCCAGCTTTTGCTCCAAAACAGATGACAAGAATATAATCCAGAAGTGAATTTCTTTCACAGGGCAAAAACAAAAAAACAGAGTACTATAAAGATGTGTTAGAAGCTGGGCACGGGTCGTGCGCACTTATAATTTCAGCCACTTGAGCAGCTGAGGTAGGAGGATCACAAGATCGAGGCTTGTCTCAGCAACATAGAGAGACCCTGCCCCAAAATTTAAAAAAATTAGCAAACAGAGGGCTGGGGCTATAGCTGAGTGCTCTGTTGGTTCAATTCCCAATACGAAACAAAACAAGAACAGTGTTAGGTTGTAGGTAAGTTTTTTTTTTTAATTTAAAAGCACATTACATTACAGGATTGATTTTATGTCCAGGAAGTCACTGGATATGACTAATTTAACCCAGACTCTAGTCAAGGACCTGTTAACATGTGGTGTGACTGTAAGTGGTAGGTAGCCCTCCTGGGCCAGCAGGGTCATGTACAGAAGTTGCATTAGATGGCAAAGACCCTTTCTAATCCTAAAATACCAAGATGTAAAGTTAGTACCGAAAACGAGACACACAGCCAGCTATTTTTAGTTTTTAAAAAAGAGAGATTGATACCAGCCAGTAACTTTCAGTGAGTTTGCTAAAATCCTCCTGCTCTCTCCAAATTCTGTTTTTACTAAGCCCTTAAACTAAAGACAGTTTGTCAGACTTTGAACTTCCTGGCTTATGTTGATTTGTATCAATATGTTACTGTTACACATTTGTGTGGGAGCTGAGCTACTTTCATGAAAACTGCACAGAAAACTAATAAAATCCTTACAACCCCACTTTCTGTGAGTATTGATAGCATTAAGAAAATAAAAAGACTTTGCCATTTGCAGGCAGTTGCTCTTCCACTAGACTGAAAATTTAGTGACATTGAACTTGACTCATTTGTTTAAACATTAACTGGGAGACAGATACTTTCTCCTGCTCCCAAGTTTTAAGAGTCTGTCTGAATTTAACCAAAGTCACAACTCCCCAAAAGTCCTTTTAAAAAACATTGCTGTTCTGTCAAAGAATAGCTCCAGAAGGCTTTCAAAGAATTATTTATCCATACACCGACCTAGTGAAGCATACAGTAGCCTCTCAGTAAGTCACTTGATTTGATCTATGGTGATTACCTCGGGATCTTTAGAGATTTATAGGGTTTAGAGTTAGAAGTATGACAGGGCTGCCTTACACCAATATCTGGCAACACTGTCCTGATGGGCTTTCAAAACAAAGTGGGGAGAACTCATAAAAGGCTAAGAAAGGACGCAGACGTCTTTTGAAGGCAGTTTCTAGGTTCACAAGTGGCCATTGTCAAAAAGCAAACAATGGGGTTGATTTGAGTAAGCATCAGAAGACACTGGAACCACAGCCTGTGACCAGTGAGCCTTCCAAGCTGCCGTGGCAGAGCAGAATGGTTCTGTGACCTTGTCGCACATGGTCAGAATGTGTAGGCTTTATCAGCAGCAGTGAGTGGGGGAAAAAGGCATGCAGAGCAGAACCACTCACTGCATGCTTAGTGTTAAAGCAACTGACTGCTGCTTGCCATCCTGGGAGGAGAAAGAATGTATTAAGTTTTTTCAAGAAGCAGACAAGGAAAACCCACCCATTACCTATTTGTAGTGCAAAATGGAAATTCCTTCTTATACGTCTTGTTCAATCATAATAGCCTTTCATTGAAAAATAGGTGGTATCTACTCAATCAGTCCGAGTCTTTAAGAGGTAATAGAATCAGATTCATTTTCCTGGGAGATAAAACTTTTCCACTTTCGCCCCTCGACTCCTGTACATCAGAGTCTTTAATCATCGAAACATCACACATCCTTTATTTCCTTCATTCATTTGATTAAGCTTGTAATTTTGCAATTTTGCAGCCACATCCCTATGAGTGTGTGTTCTCAATTTTGAGGTTCACTGCCTTCCCCGGCCTGGTGCTGTTGTCTTCCTTCCTCTCTGCATGGCCACCTCCAGTGCTTTAGGGCCTCATATGTAGATAAGATGTGCGATAGCTTCGTTCTGGTAATTAGCATGCTAGTTTGAGGTTATAAAATACACATTTGAGAAAGGCCAGGGATTTCCCCTGAATATCCACTAACTGCTTGAAGTGGCGTTTGCTTTCTGACTTGGTGTTTTGTTCTTTGTTACTGCAGCATCCTGGAGCCCCAGCAAGGATGTTTTGAAGCTTCTGAGGTAACACCGCTGCAGACCATGAGCAAGACGGAGGGGAGCCCAGCCTGCGCGGGTGAACTTGAAACACGGATGTTTTCGGTAAGTCATCTGAAAGGCTTGACATTTATTAGCTTTAAATTTCATCAGGCAGCATTTATGTGGTGCTCTGGGCCATCTTTCGAGTGCAGAGCTATTTCTCTCTAACCCAAGCCACAAGACCTCGGAGAAAATGAGTCCGGTCAGAGCCAAGAGACCAACAGATTAACAGAGTGTTTCTGAAATTTGTAGGGCCCTAGGATCTAAGGAAAAGGCATTTGTGGTTAGGAAACAAGTGAACAACACATAAACACAGCTAACCACACAATCAGCTAACAAGGTGTGTACGTATTTTGCATGCATTTCCCTGTTAGTGGAACATATAAGGGATTTATCAATCATATGAGAGGAAACATTGTATCTAATGACAAGTTTGCTAGCTACCCTTTTTGGGGAGGACAAGATGAGAATGATTGGAGTTTCCAAGTCTGTTCAACAAATGCTTCCTGAGTGACTTTTTGTTTTATAAATAGGGTATAATGTAGTTATTTGCTACATGTATACAGTGTGTAATGATCAACTCAGGGCAGATGACATTTCTGTTTCCTTAAATATTAATCATTTTTTTGTGCTGGGAATCTTCTAATTCTTCCCTCTTAGTTCTTCTGAAAATAAGTGATACATTGTTTCAAGATATAGTTCTCCTACTGTGATATAGAATGCAAGATCTTATTTTTCTAGCTGTAATTGATGTTTCTTGTTTGTTTGTTTGTTTTTGCAATATTAAGGTTTGAACCTAGGGCTTTGCTAGTGCTGGGCAAGTGTTCTGTCCCTGAACTACACTCCCATCCCTTCTGTTATTTTGAGCATAACAGGGTCTATTAAGTTGTGCAGTCTCGTCTTGAACTTGTGGTTCCCCTACCTCAGCCTCCCATGTAGCTGAGATTATAGGCATGTAGTACCATACCTGGCTTATTCTAAGGAACTTCTAATATGATTGGAACTCAAACATTCCAAACGATAAATGGTTTAAAAAATTACAAAATATATACCCAAGTAATGTGGACTTCCGGAAACATTTTATCAGCTCCCTCCCTGATATTTTCTGGAATGTGGGCCCTCTAATGGAACCCCATTCATTCCTGGCTGTCTTGGTGATCTTGGAGAACTTACACTGGAATGACCCACCTGTAAAATGCAAGCACATGTCCAGGCGTGGTGGTGCACAATGGTAATCTCAGTACTCTGGAAGGATGAAGAGGGAGGGTTGTAAATTGGAGCCCATCTTGAGCTCCTTAGCAACTTAGGGAGACTGTATCTCAAAACCAAAATAAAAATTTTAAAAAGGGCTGGAGATGCCACTCACTCAGTGCAAGCACTCTGGTTTCACTGCCCCATGTAGAAGGAAAGAAGCAAGGAAAGAAACAAAGCTATATCATATCTCAGTGATCGCTAAGCTCTCTTTCACATTTAGAATTCAGTGCCCTGTAGTGAAATTAAATAATGATGCTCTTTAATTTCTGCCAGCACTGAGGGGGTGAGCTGGCACGTCACCCTTCACAGAGGGCTCACTGCACTGGCCAGGATAAGGAAAGTACCTGTCTGTGGGTCCCCTCTCCCCACTGCACCCATCTTTGGAAAGCAGGACTTTCAGAGTTTGTAGTTAATAATTCATTTCCCTGCAGCACTGAAAAATTCGGCTCTGAGTATTATATTCAAATCAGCCACGTAGGCCACTTTGAGTTATGGTCCTTTCTCTTTCCAAGGAGCATCTAACTCTGTCCTCCCCTTGCTTGTTGTCACAGCCCCGCCCCCACCCCGTGGAGCCCCGTATTTTGTTTTTCATTGAGCACGATTTATTATTTTTCGTTCTTACCAAACATCTCCTTTCTGAAGCAGAGCCGCGAGCAACACTTGAAATGATGCTCGGGTGTCACTCCCCATCGCAGCTGGCTGTCTGCCTCAGAGTGGGGCATTATTTGGGTTTCAAAACAGCATTTTTTCTCTCTTACAAATGTTAAATTACGAAGCGCAGGAAACCACATGAGTGCGGCAGAGTGAAAACGCAGACGCAGTGTTATGCGGAAATGCCAGCTCCATGATTCCTTGGCGAGCGTGTCATCCCTGCAGCGGACCTGGGGCCTCTGTGCCCGTTGGGCCGTCCGGGTCTTCGTCCTCACTTGGGCCCATGCCGTGGCCACCTTGTCTTCGTGAATCGGGAGGATTTGTTAAGACGGTTGCCGTCCGCACCCAGGTCCTACCTGACCATGTCCTGCTGGACCCCCATTCCCATGCTTCCCTCACCCTGGCGGGCTCTACTTCCGCCTCCTCTCTGAACATCTGGAGCAGCTGCATCATAGCGAAGCTCCTGCTGTGCGTCGCCGTGTGGGTGTTAGCCCTCACCCATCTGGGTGGCCAGCTGCTTCGGGAGAGGGGGCGGGTCACAGACCAGCGC
The DNA here is from genome assembly GCA_004025085.1 of Thryonomys swinderianus. Lineage (NCBI taxonomy): Eukaryota > Metazoa > Chordata > Mammalia > Rodentia > Thryonomyidae > Thryonomys > Thryonomys swinderianus. Next base: position 26,449 of record PVIC010005663.1, on the reverse strand, counting down.
TCCTCAAGCGGGCTCCGCTCAGTCCCACAGCTGCTGCGTCTCAGTCACCTGGCTGGGGTGTTTCTTAAAGTCAAGATTCTGCCACGGCGCGCTTGATGAACCAAAACTTCTGGGGAAGGAGAGACAGGAAACCGACCCCAGGTAACTCCTGTGCACCCTGAGGTTTGAGAACAACCTCCGGAGGCTAATTCTGTATCTTCTTTGCCTTCTCACCCTCGGCCAAAGGTCCAGGGCTGACCCCCTGTGAGGTGCCCAGGAAGTAGCTGCCTGTTGATCTAAGCAACGTCAAAAGCAAGGGGGTTACATTCACTCTTTGACTGTCTAGGCTTTTTGGGATGGGAAGTTAACATAAACTTTGAACTCTGACGAACCCGGTTTTGTCTACATCGGTGAAGGGTTCCCCAGGCCGGAGGCTCTTTGAGAAACTTTCCTTTCGTGTCTCTTTCTCCTCAACCACCGATCTGTCCCTTGCACTGGCAGTAGCATCTGACGCGGGCTGGCGGGGTCACGTTGGCTCCAGAGAGCTGGGCGAGGGCCGCGGGAAGGGAGGCCGATCTGGGGAGAGAGCAGCCCGGCCGCAGCTCCAGCGAAGCTCCCCCCTTTGCTCCCGAAGCCACACCCGCTGCCCCTGGCAGGTTATCCTGAGCGGCATTCCTTTTAGCCGTTGGAACTTGCAGGGCGTCATCCCTCCTGGCAGGACAGCGGCCTTGCGGCGGAAAGGGAGAAGGCTAAGCAGCGGCGGCCGCACGTCAAAGCGCCCGCAGCGCAGTGGCAGGTGCAGGAATTGATTCTGATGTTAACAGGCTGCGCTGGTGACACGTGACACCTCTGTTCCTTCTCCTCTTCCTCTAGCGAGGACAGATGTGACCTCAGATGACCCACAAGCAGTTGTGGACGTTCCTGCCGGGTCCAGCTCTCCCGGTGGACCGCACAGTCAGTTCCAGCTGGGAAGCAAACAGAAGAGCCTGTAGAAGCTCAGCCAGCCTATACAGGGACATGTGGGGACACGGAGGTGTGGGTCCCTGTTCAGATGACCGTGATCGGGTGTGGCAGACTCCGTTTCTTCTCCTGTCTCCCACACATAGAACGCTCCCGCGAGCCGGTGGGTGGGGATCCACCCCCACAGACCAAGCATAGCAGCTGCGAGTCCTCCAGCTCAATTCAGGGCTGACACTGTCTACCCCAGCCTGTGTCAGATCGCACAGGCTGAGGCTCGGGGCCACAACTGTCCACCACTCTGAGGCCGAGCGTAAGCTCCATGCTGTTTGGTTTGTGCTTCTGACTAACTAGCTATACATGAGAGCTCCCCACCTTCTCCCTGGGGTCAAATGAATGTTCCAGAGTGGCTCACAGGATGCAGACCTACACTTAGTTCGTTTCCGGGTGTAATACAGAGGATATTGCCAGGCGCAGAGGTGCACGGGATGAGTCGGACAAGAAGGGAGCTAGAGCTTCCGTGCTCTTCTAGGTCTCCGCCCTTCTGGAACATCCAGGTCTTCAGCTATCCAGATACCCTCTCTTTGGGGCTCCTCTGGAGGCATAAATGATAAATGCATCGGGGATTACTGACCAACTCAGCCTTTAGCCTCTCCAGCGCCCCGGAGACAGGGCTAGACTGAAAGCCCGGTTTCTCCTCCAGTGCTCACTTCTCCCGCCTGAAGCTAAGGGGCAGCTCAGGCGTCAACTCGGTAGCCAACCAGACAGAACCGTGTAACAGTTTAGGCCTTCTAAAGGGTTAAGGAGTTGTATGCCAGGAAATGGAGACAAAAACCAGATATAAATACAGATACAGAGGTTACAATATCCCAACCACCCAACGCATTTTAAATATTTTGTTGCTCTTTTTCTTTTCTTTGATTATTACTTAGTCACAGTTTTCTTTGGAGAAGTTGCGCCAACCTTGAGTTGAGTTTATGTGAAGAGACACATACAAACATAATGTTGGAAAAGGATCTTCTTCCAGATCTTTGTTGTTTTCTCTTGTGCTGGGGATCAGACCCAGAGCCACGTGTGTGGCACTGTGCCATGGTGGCACAGCCCCAGCCTCTTCGCCCCTCCATTCAAGCTTAACTTCAGGCATGTGAGAAAGGGGAAGAATTGCATAGTAGATTCTTCTCATTTCAGCTAAGTGAAGGAGCAAAATCATATAGTTTCAAAGCAACAAGGGCAAATGAGAATTTTAATTTTATTAATTTCTTTGTGTATGTTTGTGCTGCACGGTTGCACTTGTTTAAGGGACTTAGCACATGTAAAACTTGATCATTTTTATTTTTGACCCCCTTCCTCCTTTCCTTAGATCCCTTCCCCGTCTCCAGACTCTGCCTCCCTGTTTCCTACCATCTGTCCTTTATTTTACTCTTTATTTATATTTTGCGTTTCTCATATAAGAGCAGCTATGTGATATTTAACTTTCTGCGTCTGATTTATTTCTCCTAACATTATGGTCTCAAGGGGCTTCTGAACATGTGCTTTGTGGAGCTGTGGTTAGATTTCCCTCTGCATTGCTCCTTCCAGATCTGTGTCCATTGAACGTTGTTTTCTTTTGCTGGAGAGACACACACAGGTTGTCAGCTATGGAACAGAATGCACAACCATTTGCCTAAGTGCCTCTGCGCCTCTGTTGAAGACTTAGGTGGAGCAATAACCAAAGACAAAATGAAAAAAAATTGTAAAGTGGGGAATTTGTCTTATTTTTTCTAAATATCAGATGTTGGCATTTCTAATTTGGAGGTACTTAGTGGTCCACGGAATATTTTCTTCCAAGAATCCGTATTTCCTTACAAGTAAGAAAGGACAAAGAGCATCTGTCTAGTTAGAAACTGTGTCACTTGCATCGTTTAACACAAGGCATCCTTGAGGGCTCTATGATTTCCGAACTCCACCTAAATTCTAGGCTCTGCTTTGGCGGGCAGAGAGGAACAGGAAGATCTCTTCTGCCTCCCGAGTGATTAGAAAGGTCTCCGAGCCTTTGCTTGAGGCCTTAGTTCCTCGCACCCCTCAACCAGCATTCCACGAAGCCGTACCCCAAATGCCTGCTGTCGAGTGTGTTAGCACTTACTCTTCTCGCTGATGCTATCGCAGGCTAACAGCTGCCGTGGGCTTTCGGAGAAGCCATGTGGTTTGGACGAGTTGTGAGCGAAACCACACCAGGTCAGGAAGTGCAGTGGATTTTCTGACAGCGGGCACCAGTGAAACAGATGTTGACTTACATGGTAGGTCCCCTTCTTTGGGGTGACAACTGAGAGCTTTGAAGGGAGCTTTTTGCTACGGATCCAAAGAAATCAAACCACCGCATTTGCTCAAGGTTGTGGGGAAAGGGGAAAGCAGGGCTGGAGTTTGTTACTGAGCATGCTCCCCGCGGGGCACCCTCCCTCCACCATCTTGGCGTTTTTTGGACTCTGCACTCTAGGTAAAGTTTCTGTCTCTTCAAAGTCTGGACTCACCTGCTTCCAGCCTCTTCCCAGATAGCTGCAATTGGAAGTCATAAAGATACCTTCAACTTGAGTCTAAACCTAATCGTGACATGATCCTAACTCCCTTGATGAGCTCCTTGTCGGAGGACAAGATTGCCTGCTGGCAGCATTCCATGATGCCAGGTACCTTCTGCGCCTCTGAAAATTCAGATCTTGGCCATCGCCATCGTGGAGTTTTAAATACCTGCTCCATTCCCTGGCCCCTATGGTTTCTGGTCTCATCATCCTTTGCCTGGGCTAGTGCAGCTATTTCCAAAAAAGTATTCTTGCCTTAAGCTTTTCTCCCTGAATTCCATTCATTCTGCTATTTTGAGAATTATATTCTGAAAGGCAGGGCCTGATTTAATTAACTGTTATACTTAAAATCCCTTGGAGATATATGGAAGTATGGGAGTTTATAATCAAATATTAAATATAAAATTCACATTTTGAAATGGCATATATACATTAATACAGAGATGCAACAAAAAATGTACGCCAGTCAATAAAGACTGGAAGCAAATAAGATAAAAATGAAGTTATGTTTTGTATTAGCATGATCTGTACTTTGCTTTTAAAAAAATAGTCACTGGGGCTGGAGATTTAGCTCAGTGGTTCCGGCGCCTGCCTCACAAGCGCAAGGTCCTGAGTTCGATCCTGGTAACCACATAGAATGCTGGGCATGGTGACTCACGCCCACCAGCCATCAATACCACATACCACAGTGCTGGGCACGGTGGCTCACACCTGTAATCCCAGCACTCGGGAGGCAGAGACAGGAGGATTGTTGAGTTCGTGGCGGCTTGCCTGGGCTACATAGTGAGCTCAGGGCCAGCCTGAACTACAAAGCGAGACCCTGTCTCCAAAAAAAAAAAAAAAATAGTCACTGATATTTTCCCTAGTGATGAATGAACATGGTGAGGTGGAAGGAAAATTTGAAAGGCGTTTGTCTTCCCAAAGGAGTGGAAAACACACTATTACAGTGATATATGTACACCAGTGTGTGTCACTGCACAGTTCATGGCAGCAGTCCGTATGTCCATCCTCAGACGAATGGATAAAGATGCATCTGTAACCGATAGAGCACTACATTTTAAAGGATAAATCTGAGACACTGACAGGACAATGGATACCCCTTGAAAACATAACGGGGAGTGAAATGACTCAGACACACAGCTTAAATACCGTATCATCTCCCTGGTTTGAGTCACTCAAAGTACAACTAAACAAACAGCAAAAAGATGATAAAAGGAGATAGGGAAATAGATCTTTTGCAATTGGGAGGGCCAGGAGAAGGGCACATAGAAAGACTGAAGATGTGTCATGTACATGTACCAACTCTGCACGATGAACGTAGTCACTATTCATCACAAACACAAAGTATAAGAAGACAGTAATAATGAAAATGTGAGAAGGGATCTAGAAATGGAGGGAAGGAGGTGGGTGGGGAGAAGGGTATTAAAGTATAATGAGTACATGTGTCGCTCCCTCTGACGAATGGAAACACTGTGTACAAATACAATAAGAATTTTAGAAGTGGTTGTGTTAGCTTTGTGGTCCATGTAAGACACATTATAGATTTCTCTGCACAGCCTTCAGGATCCCTGGGGCTTCAGTCTTTATCTAAATCTTATCTCTTCTAGATTCCCCCTCCTCTGCTTTCTCTACACTATCTTTCTTTCCTTCTCACATATGCTATATAATTTCATGACTAGGCAGTGTTTCATGCTGGCTCTTCTGTGTAGTTCTATTTCAGTACTTGGTAAACTCCTACTCAGTTCATTGAGGCCTAATTGAAATGTCCCCTTTTCCTGTGTCGCCACTATTGTACTACACCTCTTTGTTTGTGAACTTATTTCTCTGTGGATGAAGTTAGAGTTTGGAGTATTTTAAGCCTCCTTCTTCCCAGGATTAAGGTCATTGCTGAACATAATATAGATTAGCAAATATTTATAGGAAGTAAGAAATGCACAAATAATCTTCCAAGCTAAGGTACTGGACATTTTTCAGTCAGCTCACTGCTAATCAGTACTTTGTAAGAGACATAAATGGTGATGTTTCTGGCCAAAGAACTTTTATGAAAGTGGTTGGATTCAGAATTGTGTCATTTAAGCTAGACTACCCGAGGAAACCTTTGGCATTCGGAAACTTGAACATCACTTCGGCATCTCCGTGGCCAGATTTGTGAAGCTAACTAGAAATTGCTTTTTTAGCTGTTTTGTGGCATGCATAATCATATCGGCCAAATCAGAAATCCAAATTAGTGACACATGCGGCGTTGGCAACATTATGTGAATATGTGATTTATTTTTTCCTTGAGGGAATTTTAAAAAGTCAAGACTGGATAGCATTAAAGGATTGATGTAACATTTTCAATTCTGAAAGGCTATTCTGCTCTACGAATATGTTTGGGGTCCCCCCCCATTTCTAAAAATTCTATTTGGCTAAAATACCAAAAGAGACAAAAATTTTGGCTTATATAAATGAAAAGTCACCTCCAAAATTAATTTTGGTTCTTCAGATGTTCCTTTTCAAAGGGAAGAGTAGGATGTTTTTAAATATCACATGTTAAAAATGCCACTAAATACATCATTGTGTACAATTGTCAATGAGCACTTGAAATGTTTTTCATGGAGATCAGTATCTGAGACATGTTCTGTCTTTTCAACTAATATTTTACTATTGGAGAAGTTTGTTTGATACTATATAGCGTTTTATATTATATAACATGAAATGTACACCTACATATATAATACAATTTTTCTGATTAGTGCTTTAGCTAGCATGAGTAAATTGAGTACAGAATTCCAGTTGGAGATTCGCCACCTTCCTTTGCATAATATCCTCACCCACCCTTTAGGTTTTCTATCTATAAAATCAGGCTGAATTCTCATTGCATCGAGGCCCTAGTCTGCAACACTTGCTGATTGCCTACTGACTTGAAAACATGAACTCTCACAGCACTTTTCAGCATTTTGGGCAAGTTGACCCTTGTCTACTTTGGACAATGAAGAACCTTCACTAAACTCCCACGTTTCTCTCCTGAGGGTTGAGTTCAGTGACGAACCTGACTCTTGGGCTGTGGGGAAGACGAGTCGGGAAACGCACCATGGCCGAGGTGAAGGGCACGCTTCACCGTCTATGCGCCCTGCGCTCTTCTGCGCCTCGCGGCGCTGATCTTTTACCGGGATATCCTGACTGCTGTTCTCTAGTGTGAGCTGAAAAGTGTCCTAAATGCCAGTGACAGGAACTCAGGAAGGCAGCAGACCACTGCGGGCTTCGCTTCAGCTGCCGCCATGCCCGGTACAGCAGGTGCTTATCTTCAGCTGCCCCCCGCAGTCCGTCTGCAGGGGCCCATGTGGTGATGTTGTGGCTGTACTGCGAGGACGTCTGGTGTTGGTTAGCACAGGAGGACGCGTCCCGAGTGGAGCTGGGGGCGTGGCTCGGTGGCAGAGCACACTGCGCATGTGCACGGTCCCGGATTTCATCCCCAGCCCCCACCAGAGCATGAGTAATAGAAGCTTCAATTAGGAAGAGTATGAGAAAGAGAAGAACTATTCGTGAAATGTGAAGGATCTATATTCAGAGCAGATAAATCTCAAACTTTTGTTCCATTTTCTGCTTTACTGAGGTATGGTTAACAAAATTGCATATATTCAAGGTGTACAGTGTGATGCTTTTGTATACTTATGTCTTGGGGAATGTTTACCATAATCAAGTTGTCTAACACATAGTTAGGGGGGTTTTTTTGGGGGGATAAGGACATTTAAGATCCACCTCTTCATAAATTTCAGGTATACACTTTACCATATTATTAGTTACTTAGCCACACTGTATCCCCTAACCTCAAAGTTTTAAAATCCAGCTCTGTGAAACCAATTATAGCCACCATAGTTTTTTTTTTTTTAAGTAGTACATAAGTGTACTCTTGTAAGTGCTGAGTACGGATGTGTATTGTTGAGTGACAATGTAATATTGAGTTTAGGGGCATAGGGTCTTGAAGCAAGCTTCTAGAATGTGAAGACACATATGGAGTGTGTTATTCAACCAATATAGGTATCAGGTTACCTACCCTGGAAATGGGAAAAAATAAGGCAGCACCCGTTATAGGTGTTGTAAAATTACATGAGCAAATCTACCTCAGAGTGTTCCAAAAACGTTCGTTTGTTATGTATTGTTTCCTGTTTTTGAGTGACTCAGTTCATAATAAAAAGTTTCCAGGATTCATCTACTTATCTATTAATCAACTCTGGTATTGGATTAAACCCCAGGTCTCAGCACTGAGCTCCTGTTGCATCCATTTTTATTTTATTTTAAGTTTTTATTTTGAAACAGGGTCTCCCTAAGTCACTAAGTTCCCAGGGCAAGGCTCCTGCTTGGAATTCTCCTGTCTCAGCCTCCTAGAGTGGAACCCGTTTTGTTCTGAGTGCCTTCCTTCCCTCGGACTCAGGTTCTCCATTTGTCCTCGGTATAAGCAGGTGAAATTGTAGGTGAACTGAGTTAGGGAAGGCGGCAGTGCAGAAAGCATGCCATGGAGTGAAAGACCCCGTCTGGTGAGGGTGTAAATGTGTAGGGAGTGTTCAACAGACACAGAAAAAATGGCCTGAATACCCCCTGCCCAGAGCCGCAAAGTGTTCTGGGAGAAGAGAGTGGGCAGAGCCTTGTGAAGACAGCTGCAGACCAGTTCGGGTTCTGTGTGTTGATGGGTCAAGTGGAATAAGAGCAGTTCGGAGGGAAGGTGGGCTGATCACATAAAGGGGTCGTCTGTGGTGTCTTCGTTTGGGGGTCCCCTCCATGGCCTGCAGGTCTGCGGGCCCTCCAGCTCCCTGTATGAAACAGCGTAGCATTTGCATGCAACCTGTGTTGCTTATGTACCTAATAAAATAGAAACAGTTATACTGTATTGTTTGGGAAATAATTACAAGGAAAAAAGTCTGTACATGTTCAGACACATGCAGCCTTTCTTCCGAGCATTTTATAGTGTCGCATTGGTGGAAACCTTGACCGTGGAACCCACAGACACAGAGGCCTATTGCAATGAGGCTAATAACCGACATGCACTATGAATTGAGTGGCTTCCACCATGTGCACCCTTCAGTTGTGCTTTACACAAATCCCCTTGGATTACCAGCCCTGGCCACATAGCTTTCCCATTTTCCTGGCAAGAAAATTGACTTAGTCTCATACTCGAGGTTAGGACTTTTTTAGGCGGTAGAAATCCTTTGAAGGTTTTGGAATAGGAGAGGGTCATCGTCAGACTCCCGGTGAATTACTCAGCTGCTCTGTTAAAACCTAAATTCCCAGGAGTTGGAGACACATTCTACACCATCCTGGTTTCTCCAAAGATGGTGTCTCTAGACTGAATACTCGTGGAGTCTGGTTTTAAAGCTTCCTGTTAAAACTTGGGAAATACTTGTTGTATATTTTCCTTTTTAAAGGAGATTTAAGCTAATTAATTATGACACTTTTTGCTTACGCATTTCTTTTCCTTTTTTTTTTTTTTTTTTTTTTGAGATAGGGTCTCGCTTTGTACTTCAGGCTGGCCCTCAGCTCACTATGTAGCCCAAGCAAGCCTCGATCTCAGCAATCCTGCTGTCTCTGCCTCCCGAGTGCTGGGATTACAGGCCACCATGCCCAGCACTGTGGAACCTGGTATTGTTGGCTGGTGGGCATGAGTCACCACACCCAGCATTGCATGTGGTTACTGAGATCAAACTCAGGGCCTTGAGCTTGTGAGGCAGGTGCTGGAAGCACTGAGCTAAATCTCCGGCCCATGTTTCTTTTCCTTTGATGCTCACAAGGCATCTGATAGAGAGCTTACTGGAGAGGCACCATGGGACAGCCTATAATGGGTCAGGAGATGACCCCACCCTGGCTTCTGTGTTCTTCCCTCACCCCTTTCCTGTGTTCTTCCCAACATTGCTATTTCCCAGCCTCCTCAGGTCTTTTCTTCTCCTGATTTAAGTCCACTTTGCTACATGAGCACCCTGTTGCTTTCAAGGAAACTAAAGCCCTGCAAGGACCTAATCTACTTTGCAGAGGTTGATGGGAAAGAAATTGTTTTCAGCTGTCCTCAGGACCAATGTTCTTCTAACTGACACTGCTGGCAGCTGGCCATTTGTGGGAGCCCATCAAATTAGCCACTCGTCTAAGCCTGGTGTCCTGTGTTGGGGAAGCCTACAAAGTGAACGCCCTTCACAGTAAATAGAGTTCAGGCGTGAGTGCATAGCAGGAATCTTAGATATCTAAGGTAAGCACTTTGCTGCTTTCTTCTGATTGAACCCAAATTTATTACAGTTCTGAAAGACACAGGGCTAGGCAGAGTATCGTTTGCCTCTGAAGGTTGCCTGAAATTTGGAATCACATTTCATGAAAGAGGAAGTGGAATTCCAGCTGTTATGGGTCATGGCCAGTGAAATCACAAGCATATAGTATGTAAACTCAACCCAAGTCTGCATTTATTAACTTGACAAAGTTGGGGTGGTTATCGGTTCTCTGGAAGATTCTCTAAGATATGAAATCAGGTTAGTGCATTTAAACAGGAGTTGGGAATCCTTGGCTCCTGTGCTGGTGTCGATTTTCAGGGGCTTAGCTCACCAGCAGCTGTCGCCATTTGTTGGGAATGGACAGGGTCGCCTTTCCTGTCCTGATGAGCAGTCAAATTAGTCCCATCCAGGGAGCTAACAGCGCTCTGTCTCAGGGGCCCACCTGCCAGCCAGACACCCGCTTTGGAAACATCTTTAATATGAAAGTTTACATATTTGTGTTTACATATGGGGTAGGTGTGAGGTTTGGTTCATAAACACAGTGAATGTCTAAATAAAAAGAATTCTTACAATAAAAGACACATTGTCATTGGGCCGGAGGGTAAGCTCAGTGGTTCCAGCGCCTGCCTCGCAAGCGCAAGGACCTGAGTTCGATCCCCGGTAACCACATGTAATGCTGGGCATGGAGACATGCCCACCAACAATCAACACTACATACCACAATGCCAGACGTGGTGGCTCACGCCTGTAATCCCAGCCCTCGGGAGGCAGAGACAGGGAGATTGCTGAGTTCGCGGCGGCTTTCCTGTCTCAAAAAGCAAAAAAAAAAAAAAAAAAAAAAAAAGACACATTGTCATTAATCCCCCTGAAAATATTTCTCCTCCCTTGGAACATGTTTATCGTCCTTGCCACTTTCTGGAGCAGTTTATGTTTTGCATTTATGGCAAATTCTGTCGAAACGTTACAGTGTGTCTTCCTGTGCCTTACTCATCAGATCGGGGATCGCTGACTTCCACAGTCACCATGCATGGGGCACACTTTCTCAGCTCAGGACAGCAAGCCAGCCACGACAACTCCTCCATGATGCACAGGAAAGAGAACTCCCAGGACTGCTTCACAGAGTAGCAAGAATAGCAAGACACGTGTGTGTATAGGGAGGGTGGTTCATGCCGATATGTTTTTGCTATAATATTTTCACAAACTTAAACATTCACTGTGTCTGTCATCATACCTCACATGGACACTTCCTCACTTGGTATCCAAGGGAGATCGGTTCCATGAACCCTCTGATGTACCGTAATATGTAGCCACTCAAATCTCTTATATAATATAGTGTCGCATTTCCAGAGAACCTATGTATATTCTCCTGTATATTTTAAATCATCTTTACTACTAACACTTCATCAGTGGTGTGTGCATAGTCGTTACCTTGTATCATTTGGGAAATAATGACAAGCAAGCTGTCTGAACATGTTTACTACATCTATGAAATTTTTTAATTATCTATATACTGGTGGTTGAATTTGTGGATCTAGCACCTAAGGACATGGAAGGCCAATGATGTACATATGTCACAAAATTTACCATCGAAACACTTCAAGAGTGTTCAGTCTAGTGGCATCGTGGACATTCCCGGGGCTGTACAACCATAATGCACTACCCGTTTCTAGAGACGCTCATCCTCCGAAACAGGACTGTCTACCTACTGAACATACCTCCCTTCTGCCCTTCCCCAGATGCTAGTGGCCTCTATAATCTGTCTGTATGAATTGGCCTGTTTTAGATATGACTTGGAATCAAAATAGTTGTCCTTTTGATTTTTACCTCTCAATTTTTAATACATATTTCGATAAACATTTTTTTTGAGACAGGGTCTCGCTCTGTAGTTCAGGCTGGCCCCGAGCTCACTAGGTAGGCCAGGCAAGCCACAAACTCATTAATCCTCCTGCCTCTGCTTCCCCAGTGCTGGGATTACAGGTGTGAGCCACTGTGTCCAGCTCAATAAACTTTTCTTATATAAAGCATTTGTTATCAAGACTTCATGGTATCAACAATTATTAGCAAGGTATGATCCTCATTCTAATTTAAAAATGGAGTCTATTAGGTAAAAAGAAAACAAGGACGTATTTTTTTCTTCTGGTTCACAACTGAAAAAAATGACATTTGCCAAACACAAGATGTCATTTCGTGTTCCTCTTTGGAGCTGATTTCTTCTTGCTTTGATTTCAGCTCCTACCTGGCCTGAATTCTTTGCAAAACTTCTGCAGGCAGGTCTGCATTTCTGTAATGTCTGCTAGAGAGTTCTGAATGTTTCAGGCACCATTTTTCGTAGGATGTGAATTCACTCGTCTTTCTGTTCACTTAAAATTAATCGCTCCATCCGCCTCCCTGTGTCCGCCACCGGGCAGGAACACGTGATGCCTACTGCTGGGACATTGGTGAAGCTCACCTCTACTTGTGGTAATATTACTCTAAAGCAGAAGTATTCCTCTCTACATAGATGCAGAAGTGTTGTAATTTCACTTGCAGCAGCGGAGCTGGTAGTAGAGGTGAACATCAGTCTTCTATTTACATCTTTAATGAGCCACAATTAAAAGTAGTGAGTTGGCGTGTCAGAGTGAATGTGTTATTTTCAGATTCCTGTGATAGCAGTTGCTGCTGATGGCATAAGCTGCGCTTCTCCAGAGCCCTGGAGCTGCAAACGCCCTGAGAAAGAGTCCAGAGGGGTCTAATCTACTTCCTGCAAGTTAATGGGACAGTAATGACTTTTCAGTACAGAGGTGAAGATTGGCCTTAAATCAGGAGCTCGTGATCCTTGAATCTTTAAGATACACCACTTGCTTCTGGTTCAAAGGTGGCGCAGATTAATTTGTAGTCGAGAAGCTGAGAGGTTTTCTTTCATTCTGTCATGATAACCGTCACAATTAGGATACAGGGAGCGCTCTCCCCACTGGGGGGTCCCAGGGGCATCGAGCACGTGCAGCGCCCTGGATTGTCAAAGCCCTTTTCCTGCGCCGGAAGCGGACCATTCAGCACTGCCCCCTCCGTGCCACCCCACACCTCGCTGCATCCGCTGACTTCAGCTGCACCGCCGTGCTGTCCGCGTCCTCTCCCCGGAACCAACAGCTGGGTTTCCAGGAACGAGGCGTTGCTGCGTGCTGAACCACGGGCTGCAGTTTGGCTGGCAAAGTAATACAGCCTCATTCTGGAGCTCGTGGGGCTGCTCTGTGTCAACGCTGCTGCTTCGCCACTGGAGCTCAGCGGGGTGTGTGCTAACGCACTTAGCGCGCACACTTACCGTTGCAGAGAACCGTAAGGAAGTAAGTAGATTCTGGCCGCGTACAGGGAGGCGGCGCTTGGATGTGTGCAGCCGCGCATGTGCTGGGGACCAGGCAGTCGGAGGCAGAGGCTCTGGCTTGCACAGGGCGTGTCCATGAATGACCCTGGGCCTAATTTTAAGTTATTTTCGTAAAGTCTCTCCCTCTCCCTCTCTCTCTCTCTCTCTCTCTCTCTCTCTCTCTCTCTCTCTCTCTCTCTCTCTCTCTCTCTCTCTCTCTCTCTCTCTATATATATATATATATATATATATATATATATTTATATATCTATTTTTTTTTTGTCAAGACCTACCCCTTTCCACCCATACTTCTACCCCTACCCTTCGCCTAACTTTATAAGCTTCAGGCCTCATAAACTGAATCCACTCCTGAGGATGAATATGTATAAGCTGTGCCTATGCATATGTTAATTAAATGCATTCATTTCTCTTCCCTATGAGTGTGTAAAACTTAAAAAAAAAAAAAGAAAGAAAGAAAAGAAAAGCCAGCCTGCAAAATCAGAAAAGGAAAAGGCTGTGTGGAGTCTACCTCTTCTAGTAGCATACAAAGAAATGTGGATCTTGGACTTTTAACAAATAATAGTATCATGTTCGTCTGATAGTGACAGTGTCCTACATTTTCCAAACTGATGAGTCATGATTATGATTCAGAAATTCCTGGGAGTCCCCCGGCTGGTCTTGCCATTTGCCTAGAGCAGTGTACAGTTCATCAGACACACTTGCTTAGGAGTTAGTAAAATTGACCTACTTGGCTTCCTGTATTGCCCCAAAGCCACCTTAAGGAGAGTTAATTTAATGGCTATTTTGTGAGCTACTACTCCTAGATCAACATGCTTATTTTAAGGTAATTTTCCCAGCTAAGAGCTCACTTGTTACAGGTGACTCAGATTTCAGAAACAGCTGTTGATTTCTAGTGTGCTGAATCGGCTTTTCTTCCTTTATTTCCAGAGTTCCTTTCTTCCTCCCCTAGTCTGCTGTCTAATGTAGAAGCTAATTTACTTTAGTTTTTTTTTTAATGTACCTGATATGTCAGCCAAGATATTTCCTGCAGAAACAGCATTGCTAGTACTTGAGAGGGGTGGGGGACCATGAAAATGTAATCCATTTTTCAAAAAAAATCAAGTATTTATTTTAAAAAGAGCTTTATGTTAATTCATGGTACCCTTAATTAACCTTTTTTCTTTTGAGACAGGGTCTCGCTTTGTAGTTCAGGCTGGCCCTGAGCTCACTATGTGGCCCAGGTGAGCCTTGAACCCAGCAGTCCTCCTGCCTCTGCCTCCCAAGTGCTGGGATGACAGGCTTGAGCCACCAAACCTGGCATTTGTGGTATGTGATATTGATTGTGGATGGGCGTGGTTACCAGGGATCAAACCAGGGACCTTGCGCTTGCTGGACACGCACTGGAACCACTGAGCTAAATCTCTGGCCCCATTTATTAACCATTTTCATTCCAAGCTTGTCAGTAATCCTAGGGAAGGTGATGCCACTGCTGGAAAGGGTGTCACAGCCTGTGTGGACAGCGGGGTCCCAAAGCGTGATGCAGGATGGGGAGAACTACAAAGCAGAAAACGGGTGCCTATTTTGTCCAGCTGGCCACAGATGTCCCAGTAGTCTCTCTTTGACAGCAGAGCTCACGTTAATAACTTAGTAGCCGCGCGAAGAAGGGCTGAGAAAGGGGAGAAGCAAGCCGGTGAGATGATGCAGAATGGGAAAGGGGCCTCTTTGGGGAGAAAGGGGTGATCACACGATGTAGGTTTCAGTTCCTGCTGTGCCACTGATTTTGCGACCTTGGGAACATTGTCACGAAGCTCTCTGACTTCTGTCACCTCCCTTCTAAGAGGAAGGCTGTGGGCTCCTTAGACCTTAGAGGTGACATTCTGAGTTCTGAGGAGTTAGAGGCCTCACACTCCCTTGGGAAGTGAGCACGGGAAGGACAGCAGGTGAGGAGGCCGCGACATGGGCCCTATTGCCGCGGAGTCCAATATAATCAAGTGCAGAAGAAAGCGCAGGTGACAGGATCGTAGCGCTGCTCCTGACGCATGGCAAGCAGCAGATGTGGTATCAGTGCCCGCAGGGGACCCAGGCACCACACTGAGTACCTTAGAGGCACTGAAAATAAAGGTCTGATTCTCAAGACAACTCTAGGAGGTAGGGATTTTTATTATCTTCCCTTGTCCAAATGAGGACACCGAGTCCTAGGAAGGAGAAATAACTGGGCTTTTGCTTACAGATGATGCAGACATAGGACTAACTCTTGTACTTCTGAGAAATCTGGACCAGGATGAAGTCAGTGCCGAATGTGCGGATGGTGCAGATACCTGAGTTCAGTGGGGTATGTGTAGTCAGGATTCCGGGAGAAAGCAGTTTAAACAGTTTTGGGTGAGTCAACCTTACGGGCAGAGGACAAAAGGACATTTCAGGCAGGAGCTAATTGGCTTTGAGGATTAAGCACAAATACGCCTGCAATTAATAGGTTCGTGTAGTTGGATTGGAATGGTCCCCAGCAAGGTGATCGGAGCAGAGCGAGCTGAGACGTATTTTGTTAGCATCAGTGCAGCCATTGCTGTAATTAGTAACAGGCCAACCCCTTACAGAATCTCAGGAGAGTGTAACATTGTATTTCCAGCTGAAACGTGTTAGTCTGCACAGCAAATGAGATGCAGGCAAAATGCCCCGCCCTTAGGAGACTTCTTGGGTTGCTTTACCCAGAGACACGAGCTTCACACCTTCCCGCTGCCGAGCTGTCACCCTCTCTGCCTCCCTTCCTATTAATTAGCTCCCAGCCCTGGGCCTCCAGTCCCCAGAAGCAGGACAGGTTCAGTCCCACCCCAAGCCAGTGTGACCAGTGATGGGGAGCTGCGGGGACAAGCATGTGGGGGCTGATGGCCCCCTTCCGGCTGCACATGGCCGGCAGAGAGAAGGGGAGTTAAACCTGGACAAGAACTAGAAGCCAAGTGGGGGCACCTGGATTTGTGGGTGCTTGGTGAAAATGCAACATAAGGAACGCTAAAGCAAAGCAACAACCCTGGGAGACGTTTCTCCAGGCTTATTTGTCTAATTAACGAATTAGTTAACGGATTACTTTGTTTATAACCCTCCTTATTTGCAACAGTTTTATGGGGGTATCCTCAATCTATAAGCCTAGTAGAGGAGAATCTTACAGAGTAAGCCAGTTAAGGTCTCTTTTTCCATGTTTCTTTGTAACAAAATCGACTGCGCATCAATAGTAACATTCTAAAAGCGAGGCATGGTGGGATATATCTGTGAGGAAGCTGGGGCAAGAGGGTCAGCCTAGGTTCCATAGCAAGTTCAAGGTCCGCCTGAACTGTAGCGTGGGACCCAGTCTCAGAAAATGTACTTTTCCTTTAAGCCTCACTTTGGCTTAGCTTTGTCACGGTTTCTAGCTCCTGTGTGTGAACTCCAGTGCTAGACAGTAACTCGTGCTTGCTGGTGTTGGCCTTTTTGTCCTCGAGCGCCGCCTGAGCTCAGCCCTCGTGGGGGCCTCCAGTCACCATCAGCCCACCACACCGCATCCCGTGGGCCTTCCAGCTCTAGGCCTGCTGTGCTTGGTCTTCACGGCTCCTTCCAAGTTTGAGTTCTGTGTCGGTGGCAGGATTTCTTCCTGCATGAATTTAGATCAGAACATTAGAAAGCAGGACTTGCTGGTATAGGCATCACTGGGAGGCTGAGGCAGGAGGATCGCAAGCTCAAGCCCAGCCTGGGCAACTTAGCAAGACCCTGTCTCAAAATGAAAAATATAAGAAAAGTCACTAGACGCTTGTATGCGTTGCTACCTGTAAGCTGCAAAACAGCTCGGTGTAGCATTATCCCCGGAGAACAAACTGGAAGGTCCCCCTCGGTGAGCAGAGACTTTGCCTCCCCCGCAACCCAGCAGGACGGACGTCCCCAGCACACGGCACGGCGCAGGGGCTGGTGGTCTGTGGGGAACAGGAGCGGGGAGAGCAGAGGCGGGACCTAATCTTGTCCCTGTCAACCAGGAGGGCGGGAAGACAGGCAGGAAAGGATGGAGTGGAACCTGGACTCCGAGCCCGCTCGCCCGGAGGCGCAAATGTGCAAGTCGTGCTCATTTGCACGCGTGACAGGGTTATTTCCGAGCTGCTCTTCCTTTGTCCTTCTACGCTTGCCTTTGAGTTATTTCTTGGCAGACGGAAAAATTCCTCAAAGGCTACGCGGGAAGAGTCAGACAACGAACAGTGGTTGGCTCGCCGTTCTGGGGGTGGTTTGCAGTCACCCGGGGGCGCTCGGAAAGCTGACTTCCAGCAGTGAGCCCGGAGAGAGAGTCTGGGAGAAACGTGGTCCCAGAGCCCAGGCCCCGAGGGAGGAGAGGCCAGGAGGGTCTCAGCGGACTTCTGAGGTGGATGTGAGGCCAGGGAGACTTCTAAGCAGAGTTGGGACCACCGGGGACTGCGTGGGGACGTGGGGCTCTGGAGGGCTGTAGACCCGCGACGCCCATGTTAGTGTTGGCACCATACTGGACAGATGGCCAGCAAGTAAGAACAACAGCCCGGAAACTCGGAGTACATGTAGGTGTCGTTGAATGGAGACGGACAGTGGGGTTCATCCACAGGACTGGCCAAAAGTGTCTGTCGTTCTAGACACATCTCCACTCTGATGTCACTGTGGAGCCTCTGAAGCATTGTATTCAGGATGCCACGGCTTGGGCCACTGTATTTACACTGCAAGGTGGAGGAAGATGAACATAAAGTCAGAGATTCATGAGTTCAAATCCAGCCTCCACCACCTGTGGTTTGTGGAACATGACGAACAAGTTGATCTAAGTCTCTGTTCTCTTGGGGATATCACGTGGATAAGTTATCATATGGACGGTTATCACGTGGGTAGTTATCACGTAGGTAGTTATCACGTGGATAGTTGTCATGCTTTGGAGAACTGCTACATAGAGAGCACCCGGCACAGTGTCAGGCCTCCACACGCACCTAACTAGGTACTGTTATCCTCAGCCAAGAGCAAACTGCTCCTTTTCTTTATGCTTATAAAATGTATAGTACGGCTTGAAACAATCCCTCATAATCCAGCGAGATATATCCTTGAAATTTCTGCTGCAGCAAAAATGCAAATTATTACTGGGTACATTCCTGGCAGACATATGAGCCATTTACATAATGAAACCTCTCTAAGATTATTTCTATTAATAGACACACTTCTAAGTATCAATCTGACCATTTTGTATTTAGAATCATTCTATGAACAGATTCCTTTTATTGCCATGTCTTCTTAATACCTTCTGACAAGTATCATTATCTCTTTTCCTTCATATTCTAGGGTTTGTGATTTTACGAGTTCTTACGGTGTTCATTTACTACCTAAACCTCCTTTTTCCCAGTGCCTCATTCTGATGTGGGAGTCGGGGTGTCTGGGTGGCGCTCGCGGAGTGGGGCTCTCTAACCTGGCCTGCTCGGCTGTCATCGTGGGCGAGGAATGGTCATTTTTCTTTAAGCCACGTTGTGCGTCAGCAACGGTCCACAGACACAAGGCTCCTCAAGCCCCGGAGTTTCTTTATGGACGTGCAGGGGAGGCAGAGTCTGCTCACCTAGGGGCCCGTTTCTTCACGGGTCTGTGAGTGGACTTCAGCCCTCCCGAACCGTGCCAGGCTGGCTCGTGTTCTCCTCGGCAGCCATCCATCCCTGGAGCACGGGTTTGCTGGCTGAGTTAGCGAGCATGAGAGGCCACCTGAGGAAACGCCCGCAGGTGGGAGCAGGCTTCCCTGCGAGTGGGTCTGAGATGCATAAGGGCTCTGGAATTTTGTACCTGGGGACACAATTTAAATGACAGGAAGGACGTGGCAGGCACTTTCTTGAGATGCATTCTCACATTATCTTTTATAATGGCAATGAATGACCAGGATGTTTTCCATTCTTTCTTTCTTTTTTTCTCTCATTGCCCTTTCCATGAGAAGATTATTAACGACCCTAAGGCAGCAACGTTGACAAATTTTTAAAACAGGCAAAAAGTAATGAATTAAAAGTTTTTAAATGGCCGGGTGTGGTGGCTCACGCCTGTAATCCCAGCACTCGGGAGGCAGAGACAAGAGGATTGCTGAGTTCGAGGCTTGCCTGGACTACATAGTGAGCTCAGAGCCAGCCTGAACTACAAAGCGAGACCCTGTCTCAAAAAAAAAAAAAAAGTTTTAAAATGTAGAAGTCCATTTTAAAGAAAGTCCAATTGCATTTCTGTGTTGAAATATGATTTTACTAGCAGGTCTCTTTATATTCCTAAGAAGCTCAGAGGGAGTAGCTTCTCAGGAAGGAGGACTTTGGTAAGGACACAGAGGCGTCCGTGGATATTAGCGGTGCAGTTGGACCTTAGGTTATGGAAACAGAAACAAGTCAAAATCTGCAGCGGCTTTGGGCTGTGCATTGCTTGGTTCTGTACCACCATATAAATGCTTGAGATAAGGACCAGGAATTTAGCTCCTGTGGGTACCACACCTAGGAAGCCAAGGGCCCAAGTTTGATCCCTGGTACCACCAAAAAAAAAAAAGGTAATAAACACCTGAGATTATCAAGCTGTAAAGAGAAACACTCTGTTTGGTCTCACAGCTGTGGAATTTCGGCCCATGCTCGGTCGTTCCAATGGCTCCAGTGGCTCCACTGGCTGTGGGGAGCACGCGTGCAGCCGGTGACAGAGCGGAGCTGTTCATCCCACGCGTGGAAAGCAAAGCAGCCGCGGAGGAAGGCCTGGGTCCTGCCCTCCGCCTTGAGAGCACTCCCAAGTGACTTGCGGCCCTCCCACAAGACCTCCCCTCTTAAAGGTCCTACGGCCCCCCCCCCCCGAAGTGCTGTTCCGGGAAACACGCCCTGAACCATGGGCCTTCCAGGGACCCTGCAGATCCAGACTACGGCAAGTCATGTGCTGTGGCCAGGAGCACTTCCGGCGGCCGGTGCGACGGGCTCTTCCAGACCCGGAATGGTGTGGAGCCGGCGGTGCGCCTGTCTGCAGAGGCTGCGCTAAGGATGTGGGGTCACATCTTTATCTCTCCTTGTGCTGCTGTTAAAGATTTTGTAATCATTTAGTGCTAATGTAGCCGGAAAGAAAAATTAATGGAGATGTCTATGTGAAGGGCTCATCAGCATCTTTGTTCAGAATGAGCCACGATTTTCTGCTTGCGGACGCTAGCGTCACCCCACACGCGCAGCGTCTTCAGCTGGTTCCCGTTGGTCCTTCACCTTGTGTCCAGTTGCTGCCCGCGAGGCAGCCTCGGACCGAGCCACGGTGTTGTGCCTGTCACGCTAAGGGACGCGCCAATCAGAGCAGCCCGTCCTCGGCATGTCGCCGGGGATGGCCAAGAAGCGCCTCCTGTGGCGTTCAAACCCGACCTGCTGGCGCCTCTGTCATCCCTGGGAAGGCAGCTTTGGGCTCCCTGCTTAGGATACACCGTTCCGGCTCACCTGCAATGGGACCTCTTGTGATCCAGTATTTGGAGGAAGAAAGAGACCCAGAGAAGTCAAAGTGGCTTGACCAACACAGCACCGGAACCAGAACCAGAAGTGGACCTCGGAGCTCTTGTCCCTGCTCTAGCTCCCTCTCTGCTGTCCCACGCTGTCTCCTTAAAATGACCAAGTGGAGTCCGTCGCTCCGACCCCAGCACTCTCTGTATTAGTTTTCTTTTTTCTTTTTCTAGAACGGTGGTAATGGGGTCCCTGAGACTGAATGACCGTGCAGGGGACATTTGTTTTCTTACCGTTCTGGGGTGAGAAATCCAAGGTCGAGGATCCTGGAATTGGCTTCTTCTGAAGTCTCTTGCAGTGACTTGGGGGCTGTCTTCCTCCTGTGGCCTCGGAATCTGTGTCCCTCATCTCCTCCTCTTATGAGGACACCACATATCCTGGATTACGGAAGCACCCTGAGCGCCCTGTGACCCCTCCTTACCTCAGTTCCCTCTTGGAAAGTCTTGTCCCCGTGTCTCAGGCTCTGCATGTGCACATTTAACCAGCCAAGGATCAGAACTATTTGGAAAAGGTGCACCTGTACTGAGAATGTACGTGTCATTGTCTTGCCATTATTCCCGAGGTGATAAATCGAGCTCTTCAGTGTGGGGAGGGGCTGGAACCAACAGCCCTGGACACTAGGGGACAGCTGTGTGGTTGCTTATTGAGGACCTGGGAGTCAGGGCTTTTGTGAGGGATTCTGGGTCTCAGTCACAATTCAGCAGATGATAGTATCTATACATGGATTGATCATGAATATATGAGTTACCAGTCTTTAAATGACTGTTTCTTTCACTGAGTTTTTCAGCGCCAGAATTACATGCTCGCATCACCACACCCAGCTGCCTGTTTTGATTTTGACACAAGGTCTCCCTACGTCATGAAGTTGCCCAGGCTGGATTTGAGCTGGTGGGTGATCCTCCTGCCTCAGCCTCCTAGATCCCAAGCATGCCTCACCACCCCCAGCAGTATCTCTGTTTTTGATGAGATGTTCCACAGGGATGGGGAGGCATAATGTGCGCTGGTCTTTGCTGCTTTGCGACTGTTGGAGTATTTGTTTGTCTGGACTGCTGGGTAACTGGAGTTCTGAAGAGGAAGGTTTCAGAATATGACACTACCCTCACTCCAAATACGTTCTTTCACCTGCAGAATGCCCACTCAGTAGCTGCATGTCCACTGACATCTGCGTTGTTTCTTGCAGAGAGGGGAAGCTGCTGTCTTTAACATCCAGTAGTGTTCTGATGACTCCTTGATAACATGGTTGCTCCGGGGACCCCGTATGAGTGATATTTTTGTCCCTAGTGTCTGGCATCATGCCTGGCATTGAGTAGGTCTTCAGTAAATATTACTGAATTGTCTGCACTGACTGGAAACCCGCCAGCGTGACTCGTTTGATAAACGCTGTGCCTCTCCGTGACCCCTGTACGCTTCTCAGCAGCTGTGCGGGGGAGCCACGCGTGGCCCGGCTGCCTCGGCACCTTGTGAATAATAAATATTCCATCCCTAAACGGCCAGCCACGCAGAGCGGCCAGTCATCCCTGCATGAGGGACAGTGGGAAGGGCACACACGGGTTCCTGCGGAGACAGGCACACGGACTTGCGACTTGGGATGGCCCCGCCTGAGCCCCTGGCCACGCCGACCACCCGTCCTGTGCTCCCCGGGGAAGGAGCGCGCTGCCTTCCGCGCAGAATCGCAGAGAAGTGAATTAAGGTGAATTTTGAAAGAGCGGAGCGAGGCAGCGCGCTTGATGGACGTGGGAGTGGGCGTAGGAAGGTTGTTCTAGGCTTGAAGATGGCATCGGGGAGGCTTGGCTGTTTTTCCACTCCCAGTGACTCGCTGGCAGTTTTTATTGTTTTAACATTTTTTAAAAAGTGTCCCCTGAACCTCAGGCTGTTCAGAAACAAGTATTTCATGGCAGAGCTGATGTCAAATGATAAGACGCATTATATGATCAGTGGCAGAAACAGAAGTGGAAACTGCAGTGTGATGAGAATTGAAATATACAGAAGTCAAAAAATTCAGGAGCTCAAGCGAAATGGCAAATGTGACTCAGTTGCCTCGGGCATATGGTAGTGGCGTTTTCTGAATTGTGGGACATTCTGTTCAATTTCAGCCCTTGGATTTGCAAAGTCGTGTCAAGGTTGCAGTGTGAGTGGTAACTTTAGGCTTTTGTGACGTTTTATATTTTCACCCACAGCATGTGCTGCTATAGCATGTGTACGCTGAAATTCGGGACATTTAATTTAATTTTTTTAAAAAAAGGTACAGTGCTTATTCAGTGATGCAAAATCCAGGTGACTTTGGAGTCAAGGCACTTTTCTGTTGGCCTGAACAGGACTTCATAGCGCAAACTTAACCACTTTTACTTTGAGTAAATGCAAGTGACTGTTGTAACAATTTTTAATTGTGCAATTCAAAGCGTTGAGGACATCCATATATTGTCGCCCATCACCCCTGTCCATCTCCAGAACTCTTTTCCTTTTGCAAAATTGAAAATCTGTTCCTTTTTTTTTTTTTTTTTTTTTGAGACAGGCTCTCACTTTGTAGTTCAGGCTGGCTCTGAGCTCACTGTGTAGCCCAGGCAAGCCTTGAACTCAGCAATCCTCCTGCCTCTGCCTCCCGAGTGCTGGGATTATAGGGATTATAGGCCAATGACTTTTCATTATACTTACAATTGATTTACTTTTGAAAAGACAGTAAATTCAATACTTTTTTTCATTTGACTACTCAGAAATGTACAATTGCTTCTGACCTGGCCTATCCAGTTATAAAAGTGCCATGAAATAAATGTGAAGGGAAAATGTCTAGTTTGTGCTTGATTTGATATAGATTAATTCAGATAGCCAAAATATTTTTGTTAAGGGGGCATAGCTTAGAAGTAGAGCATTTGACTGCAAAATATTTTTGTTAAGTAGGTGGGCTTTATTCTAAACATGTGACTAATTATTGTTCTTCCTATGCTATTATTTGCTTGCAAGGTTGGAGTGCCATGAAATAAATGTGAAGGGAAAATGTCTAGTTTGTGCTTGATTTGATATAGATTAATTCAGATAGCCAAAATATTTTTGTTAAGGGGGCATAGCTTAGAAGTAGAGCATTTGACTGCAAAATATTTTTGTTAAGTAGGTGGGCTTTATTCTAAGCATGTGACTAATTATTGTTCTTCCTATGCTATTATTTGCTTGCAAGGTTGGTTAGGATGAGTAAGAAAGAGATTAATAGAACTGAAGCTTCTTAAACCTTATACTTGTTAAAAGACCAATCTTGAGTTAATGGAGTTTAGGCAAAAGTGGCACTTGACTTATTTGGGATCTGGAATTCCCAGGGACAAAGAAAATATTTGCATCAGAGTAAATGGTATTTCATGTTTATATACTGCTGGTAGGAGGATTCATTGTACCACCAGATAGGAAAACAGATGTTATCTAGTGAAGAAAGGCATGCATAAAGTATAACCCAACAATTTTCCTGATTTTCCTTAGAAAAACTTTTATGAATATACACCAGGAAGTTTGAAGGCTGTCTATCACATCTTTACTTATGGAAGCCTAGAGTGTCCAAATGTTTATCAAATTGGAATAACCGAATTACAAGACAATCAAATAATAGGGCATACCCAGTAATGAAAATTAATCACCCAAAACTAGAACCAAACAGACAAATGTCAACAACCTGACTTTAAGCCCCCTCAAAAAGGAAGTTAGTATGAAAATTTGTGCAACGTGAATTATTCTCCTTAAAATTTTTAAAAATATGCATAACTGAATAATTAAAGTAGAATTTCAGCTGAAGAGTTCAGAAAAGAATAGAAGCCTAGAAAGACATCAATTAAAACTCTTATCCCTCTGTTCTGAGAGTATATGTGGAAAGAAGGCTACTGACTATTCCTGCAATTTCAGTACTCAAGTGAAATTTCTAAATACCCCATATAGTAAGTTTTTAAAATATCACATCCATACTACTGGCAGGCTAAAACCCAACAGAGCGATGGCTGGGTTAAAAAAAATCATGTATGCAGAACATTTTTATTTAAAAAAATTCACATTCCTGAAATAGAATTTTTTGGAGAAGCTTTTCTTGAATGACGGTAGATTGAAGGCTGTAACTAAATATAGAGCTGCAAGTTTTAATAAATGAAAATTAGTCAAGATCCTAATCAGTACTTCCTGTGTTCAATACTAATTTTATCACTTCGTGCTCTAGTTAATGTGAGGCCCACTTATTCTCACAGCTATTGTACTCTTTGCTCATTGAGTGATCATTATGAGAGAGTGACCTCCACAACCAGCACCATCATCATCACTTGTTGTTATGGTTACCCGGAACACATGCTTTATATGCCCTGATAAATTCTTCAGAAACACCCCACTTAATGCAACCATCTTCCTGCCTCGGAGGAACCTCTCCCAGTCAACTGCCATCCCTTTCCCTGGTTTGATTTTTCTTGATTGCGCTTGTGTGTACTTGTTGCTGTCAGCTCTTGCGCTAATTTGAGAGAGGCAAATGGGCCGTGGAAGTGGAGGCTGTGAAGACTTCTCACCTGTATGTCCAGTGTTTGGAACTGGGCCCCGCATATTTAGATGCGCAGTAATTCCGGACTGAGTGAAGGGATGAGTCCGTTAGTCCAGTAGTCTATGTGGTAGATCTTGCTGTATGATTATTTCTTCATATTCTCACAGCTAGTGATTGATGCGGGCCAGAATTTAAGGCCAGCGTGCCTGCCACCAAAGCTGGTTGTCTTAACCGCTCTATTGTCACCTGTCATCTGCTGCTGATTCTGGTATGACTTTTTTATTCAGCGTAGACCATCTTTCCTTCTTTTTGAACTGTCAGATCATCATTTGTAGGAATCCGGGAATACCCCTTTCTAATAAATAGTCATGTCTCCTTTGAGGACCAGGCCTGTTCTGCAGATGCAGAGCCTACAGAACGTTTCAACACCAGCTCGTTTCAGCTTCTGGTGCTGCCACCCGTGCTGCGCCCTGTTCAGTGCTGTTGTCTAGGCCTGGAGGCCGCGGCTGGGCTGTGAGAGCCACAGACACGGCATGAGTGTGGGGGATTCACAGATAACCCACTGCGCCGCTTATCTCCTAAATGCATGTGGCATCCTGCTGTTTCTAATGGCATCTAATGACCTTGGGTTCTGAACAGGTGCTGCCTTGTAACCTGCGCTCATTTGTCATTTTCTACCCCGCTAGATAGGCTGAAATAACCCAGATGGGAAAAGCAAAATGCCTCCCCTGGATGCCTGGAAAGCGTTTATAAATGTAGAAAGCTTCATTCGTGTAATTCTCTTTTGTTTGTTTGGGGATGCGGGAGCCAGAAACGAAAGTTAAAAATAAAACAACTCATGTTACCATCTGAGGTCGTCACCCTTTTTAATGGCACCTCGGGTCTGGATGGGGCCCTGGAGAGTTCCACGTAGTCACTCGGGGTGTCCTGCAGAGGGGCACGCGGGGCTGGGCAGAGGCCTGGATGGAGTCCTGGGACCGGGGGTTCCGACCGCTTCATGGGGCGCCTCCCTGTCCAGCTGCGTTCTGAGCGCACCGTTCCCCCTACAAGGCTGCTGTGCCGGGGACGAGAGAAGCCTGTCTTGAGCCTCTTGCCGGTCTCTTGACTATCAGCTGCTTCTCTGTCTGAGCCATCACCTGGGGCTGGCTGACTGCTGAGCGCAGCGGGTCTCCCTCAAGGCTCGGAATCGGTGTTCACACTGGAGCCCCAGCCTTGGAAGATTTCTGCTGATTGAGTGGAAGGGGTCACTGTTTAAAGTCACAGCAACACCTATGTGTATATGCCACCCACCCAACTTACTAATTCCTCTGTGAAGAGGAAGAAGCCCTCATTCTCCTGCTGCTGACCCTTTGGGTATCTGTTTGCGTCTCTCTCCTGTCTCCTCAGCTTTGCCTTGATTTCTTCACCAGCAC
>PVIC010005662.1:0-56960 GCA_004025085.1 Thryonomys swinderianus | reverse complement strand
GAGATCTGTGTGGAGATTTCTCAGAAAACTAGGACTACGGGTCCCATTTGACCCTGCTATACCCCTGCTAGGAATATACCCAAAAGAATTTAAAAACTCACATTGGAAAGACAGATGTACACCCTTGTTCATAGCAGCTCAGTTCGTGATAGCTCAATCTTGGAAACAACCCAAATGTCCATCAACTGGAGAGTGGATACAGAAGATGTGTTTTTTTTACAAAATAGAGTATTACTCTGCCATAAAGAATGACAAGATCGATCCATTTAGGTGCAAATGGAGATATCTGGAGGATATACTAATAAGTGAAATCAATAGATCACAGATAGACAATTTCCGGATCTTCTCTTTGGCATGAACACCTGTAGATGCAAATGAGTTCTAGAAAGTAGGACAGCTTTTATAGAGTGGAATATTTCTATAAGAAACTTGGTGTGGGAATGTGATGAGGGGAAGGAATAAATATGATACAGAAAGAAAATAAAAGAGCATGTCTAAAGGGGGGAGGAGGGGGGAGTGGGTAGGGATATGGGTAAAAATGAGAATTAACTTGTGGCATATACTGGTACAAATTTCCCAATGTTATATGTGATTTTGAGATGTATATAAATTGTACCAATAAAGAATTCAATAAAAAAAAGTGGGCATCTGAAATAAACAGACATTTTTCTGATGAAATAAAAGTCACATATAAACATATGAAGAAATGTTCAACATTGTCATTTGAGAGAGCCAGATGAAAACAACACTGAGATTCCATCTCACTCCAAAAAGAATGGCTGCTATCAAGAAATCAACCCTAACAAATGTTGGCAGGGCTGTTGGAAGAAAGGAAGCTTTCTCCTTATTGCTGGGAATGCAGACTGGTGCAACCACTATGGAGATCATTGTGGAGATCCCTCAGAACACTAGGATTAGATGTCTCATTTGACCCTGCTATTCCCCTGCTGGGTATATTCATGAAAAAAATTAAGGGTGGGGAATTAGCTCAAGTGGTACCATGCCAACCTTGGATCCACAAGGGCCAGAGTTTGATCCCTGGTACTGCAAGAAAATAAATAAATAAAAGCATCATGACACACTAACATATGTTCACAGTAACACCCATGTTCACAGCAGCATAGTTTGCAATAGCTAAATCTTAGAGATAGCCCAAATACTCATCATCCAGAGACTGGATAAAGATGTGGGTTTTTTTTTAATAAAATGGAATATTAGTCGGCCATAAATAATGATAAATTAGTGACATTTGTAGTTAAATGGATGTTCCTAGAGGCCAAACTCATAAGTGAAATAAATAGGACACAGATGTGTATATACCATATCGTTTCTCCCCTGTGAAAAACTGAAGGTATAAATGAGGTCCAGAATGCATGCTAGGTATTGTGAAATAGAAAGGAAATATTCAAACAGAAATGGGAACTGAGTAGGAAAGCAAAGAAGGGAAATAAAAAATTTTATGGTATAAAGGGAAAAGGGAAACAAAACATATATTTAGGGTAGGGTCAGAAGTAAAGACAGGGGAAAGGGGAAAATGAGAATCAAGGTATATCGTGCACAGGTATGAATTCTCCGTGAGGAATGTGATCAGAATGTATTCCTAAAATGTACCAATAAACTCAGTTTATTAAAAGATTGTAAGGCTCAGGGCCAGCCTGAACTACAAAGCGAGACCCTGTCTCAAAAAAAAAAAAAGATTGTAAGGTGTAAGGATATCTGAATACTCTCTGGCACATGTTGGCAGCACAGAGACTTGACCTCAATTGTAACAACATGAAACTCTGGAGCCAGGAGATGGGCAAGTCAAACTGAAACCCCAGCAATGTTGCTTCCTCATATAATCTTTTGTGAACTCCTTTTAAGCTAACCTTGCAAAAATAACTCATACTTCAGTACAGATGAGAATATCATCCCTCAAAAGAAACCCATGGGGCCAGAGATTTAGCTCAGTGGTTCCGGTGCCTGCCTCACA
Organism: Thryonomys swinderianus; assembly: GCA_004025085.1. Lineage (NCBI taxonomy): Eukaryota > Metazoa > Chordata > Mammalia > Rodentia > Thryonomyidae > Thryonomys > Thryonomys swinderianus. The sequence continues at coordinate 54,988 of PVIC010005662.1, read as the reverse complement.
AGCACAAGGTCCTGAGTTCGATCCCCAGTAACCACATACAATGCTGGGCATGGAGACTCATGCCCACCAGCCATCAATACCACATACCACAGTGCCAGGCGTGGTGGCTCACGCCTGTAATCCCAGCACTCGGGAGGCAGAGGCAGGAGGATTATTGAGTTCAAGGCTTGTCTGGGCTACATAGTGAACTCAGAGCCAGCCTGAACTACAAAGACCCTGTCTCAAAAAAAAAAAAAAAAGCCACCCATGGCCATATGAACTCTGCCCACAGGATTAGGGAAAACATATTCTGCCATCCTCAGGTCTGAAGTCTTACAGGAATTCAGTGACATATGGTGGACAGAAAACTTTACTTTTACTCAGTGGTTGAACACCTCCATGGTAGGTAGCAGGGAATAGAGTATAGTCTGACCAGACAAGCCAAGAAAATTAAATAATTCTAACTGTGGCCCTGACTCCTTTTTAATTTGGTGTTCTGGGCCTTTGGGTGGCTTAACATCCAAAGGAGACTGGCTTCTATCTCTCAAATATCTAACAGAACAGTGATCTGTGTCTATACTATGAAATTTAACACAAAACTATATGAAAGAGGAGAGACCAGAAATACAGTGCATGTTCAATTATTTTTAATTCACTACAACAAAAGCTACCATGCCAAATGTTCTTCAAAATTACCCCCCTTTGCTTTGAACACACTTATCCCATCATTCTTGCCTTTTCTGGAGCAGTACTAGAAGTCCTTTTTCATGGGTGATTTTAGTCATGTTGTCATGGCTACTTTGATGTCCTGAATCCATACAAAACATAGCCATTTCTGTCAACTAAAAGCACTATGGTATATCCTCACCCACCTCATTCACCAGATCTCACACCACAAGTCTTTCAGCTGGCTCTTCCTCAAAACCAAATAACTGAAAGGATCACAGTTTGAATTGATTGAGGAAATCAAGGCACCTAAGACAACTACCGACTCTCATGAAAGAAGATTCCCAGAAGTCCTTCAGAAAGCGGCAAGAATGATGGGATAAGTATGGGGGAGGATTTTGAGGGGAATTAGTGCCAATGTGCTTTTAACTATAATAAATTTTTAATTTAAATTTTCATTGTATTTGATTATAGTCATAGCCATGTAGCAGTAGTTTGATCATCTTATAAATTTCAAGGTAGCCATGGAAAGAACAAGAGGCCTAGATGTTCCAGTGCTGTTCTGAGCTCTTCCCCTCCTTGATACTCACATAGCTAGAGGTGGGGGCAACAGTCCAACAGTGCCATGTGTGGATGCCCCTTTTCAAAGCTCGTGCCACTCAGCTAAGAGGAAAGCAACTGGCTGCCAGTGTACAAGGGCAGCACCTACAAGGCCCACTTGGACTGTGAGCTGAGGCTGTGGCCTCTCCAGACCTCTGAACTTGGCATGAGTACAAAAGCCCAGTCATTCTGCTCAACATTCTGCTCTTCTTATGGAATCTCTTCCATAGCCCTTCACACCTCTGTGGGATGTATCATGGGTCATCTCTGTCCCAGTCACCAAAACGCTGTTCCCTTCCTCTCTTTCATTCATGGGTGTCACTGGGACCCTGATCTGACAGCTTTCCCTGGTTGATCTGCTTCTTCTCCATTCCTTAGAGTTATCAACCACTTGGGATGCTAAGCCAATATCAACCTCTCTCTCCTAAACACAACTGATGCCTCTTAACTCTTCTAAATCTGCTTACTTTCCAGTTAGAGCTGGCCTCACCACCATCATGATGGGGAGGGAGATGGAGTAAGAGAAGGGGTGGTGTTCTGTGCATCAGGATGGCCAAGGCACAAAAGAGCAAAGACATTTTCTGAGTTTCTATGACACAGCTTGAGTCCTGAGAGCCCAGTGTCTAAACCCTGAAACACTAGGGACAAAATGTATGACTCTCTCCAAAAAGGAGATTTGACAGAGAAATTGCTGTAACTAGTGATTCTCCAAGGATGACTGAAGTGAGAAAAGATGAAGGGATGAAGTTTCCAGAAAAGGAGATGTCACAGAACTTGGCACTGTGAAACTTCCAAACTGGGAAATCCACCTGAAAGTGACACAGAGTCATTACCAATGAGAGGGGTCAGCCAGCTTCCCCTGAGAAAGCAATGGTTTTCGATCCCCTTAGACCCTGAGGGAGTCAGATTGGCACCCACTGGCTTCTCAGACTCTATCTAGGTAAAGCCCCAGGTGATCAGTGCATAGGGCTTCCTACACTGTCCTTGCTACTAGGGACCTCCTAGTGCCCATCTCCAGCAGTAACCACAGCTCTCTTGGCCCTGACACTTGGCCTAATCTCAGTTCAGCTTACCCGACAGGAGCAACAGCTTCATGGCAGAGAGGAGATCCCTAAATGCCCAAAGGAACACTGCGAGACAGTGGTGTGGAAAGAAAAGGAACCCATCCTACGTGAAGACAGTGGAGAGTAGGGAGTGATAACAACTACACAGAACCAAGCCCCAGGCTTGTTCTTTGAGTCAGACCCTCATGATTCCTCACACCTCCATGAGCTGGAACACAATGTTGTCTCCACTTTACAGAAAAAATAAATGAGGCACAGAGAAGTCTGGTAATTCTTCCAAATTCACTTTGCTATAACTGGGTTAACAAGGTTGTACTTATATCAGATCACTTGACATTATATCAGGTCTTAACAGTAAAGTTACCAAGGACGAGTCTTGGACTTCTCCACCTCCCCTCTCCTCCAGGAAACACTTAGCCTCATTCAAGGAAAGTCTCTGTAAATATTTGTTCTTTCTCCATCTGATTTAGATATTTTCACCTATGAAAGGAAAAAAAGATGCTGCTTGAGATGTGTCTCCATTTTTTCTTAGCACCAAGAAAGCTCCACTACGGCGTGTTATAGGCAGCAAGTGTACATCCACAGGAGAGATTATATTGTAGCCTTTTCATTTCATTTGACAAGAGAAACACTGATTAAAATCAGCTGAACATGTCACAAAAAGCTAACTGGTTTCTTCATTTCTTTTCTGTGAAGAGCAGCCACGATTGTACTTCAGGAGATAACTCTTCATACATAAAATTACTAATAGACACCATCTATCTGATGAATGTCTTCTCCTTAATAATTTATATCACTTGATCTACTTTCAAAGGTTAGTCTTACATTAAAATTACAATTCTGAATAGGTCAGCCTGTTATTTAAGGATAAATTATTTCACCTCTTCATGTTAGTGTTGTGTTTCGATAATGATGAGGTTTTTATTTCTAGGCCCCAGTGAAACCATGAAAGAAATTGTGTGCTTGACCTAACCTCGACCACCCCAGATCTTTTTCCTTGATTCCTCTTCACTCACTATTACCTACTAACCTTCCTATTTAAGGACCTCATTCTTGTTCATGTCTTCTTATTACTCTTTCCCATTTCCTTCCTCTCTTCAACCATCCCTCCCCATGTCCCCTCCTCATTCCAGCTTTCCATCATAGAACATTCTTGAAGCCTTTCCCAGTGAATATGAGAGATACCATCTTGTAAGCATATTGAGCCATTCTGCTACTGCAGAGGCAACAGCTGTGAAGAAGATGCACCCACCTCCTCTAGTTTCTACCAGCCTGTGACTTATCTAACACAGAAGAATGAGAAAGAAGAAGTCAGTGACAAGAGGACTAGGAGAAACTCATCTGAGATCTCCTCAAGTCCATGCACCACTTCCAGCTCACATTCTGTTGTTATCCTATGTGACAGAAAGAGCACACATTCTGGAGTTAGACGGTCCTAGATTCAAATCCAACATTCCTCACTACTTAGTAGTCTGGGGTGAGGCAAACTCTGAGACAGAAACTGCTTTTTCTGTCAAATGAGAGTGATGATGTCTTATGTAAAGCTTTGGCATAATTTTTTAAAAAGAAAAACTATCTCATATAATACAAAATGTGAGATGGTCAAAACTTGGTTAAATAAATCATGGTTGAGTGGATGGCCAATACATAGCAAACAAGTATCACTATCAGGAAAATAATGTTCAGTGAAAACTTCCTTAGTCAAAAAGACTAGAAATGTTAGCCTGAAAAAGCAGGTGTTTCGAGCCTAACTATAAGCCCTGATCTTACTAATGAGCTAGATGAACTTTGACAAGTTGTTTCACACCTTATCTGTAAATGTGAGAAATACTGCACACTTTCCCAAGCTTGAGAAGACTTAAATGATAAAATATCTGGAAATCGTGTAACAGAGCCCTTCATAGCATATACATCTTTTATCAATGGAAGGTACCAGCGCTCAGGTGAACAAAGATAAAATAAGTGAATGGTCTCACCAGTACTTACCTCACAGCAAAATTATAAAGGCTGATTTGATAAAAATCTTTGTAACCCAAGGTATATAAACATAAAGGGATTGTTATTTATTTATTATCACTAGGAATAATAACAAAAGGCTGGATGAGACTTCATAGAAAAAGCACAAATCTTGTTAGGACTTTTTCTAATTGATACGTGTACATGTTCACAGTGCTTGAAAAAAGTATGAGGCTGGTTTAATTAAAAGATCATTTTTGTTGTTGCCCTGAGTATACAGTCATAAAGCATGGATGTTTTTAAAAGAGGCTGAAGTAATGTTCAGGGAATTTAATTGATATGCTAAAGCTGTTGATTGTAAATATGCTCAGGAAGTAGATAAGTTCACACTGTTTTATGGCCGGAAAGCCTTTTATTGGTAATTTCATGTAATTGTGAAATTGGAAGAGTCACTGGGCTGGAGGTTGTCTGTGTTTCCAGCAGGGAGCTTTGCCAGCTTTCTGACCTTGAGGAGGACCGCTGAGAACTACTGGCCATGACCTTCCATTTTTGGAGACAGAGTTTTCTCTGAAAGGTCCAAGAGACAGTAACCAAAAAATATCTTCAGAAGGAGATGTTTCTCCTGACCTGTTCCCACATCTCAAGGTTATCTACTATCCATAAACCTGTGTTTCTTGGGGATCTTTCATGACAAGTAACAAGTCCTCATTTAGCTAGGTTTGGGAGGAGATGATCCCCCTAGAGCCAGGCCACACAGAGCCATGGGAGCTATCGTACACAGAGCTCTAAAGAGCCAAGGTATTTGGTGCCTAAATCTTATATATAAGCTACACAATGTCTACACTCACTGTCTCCCATTTACTGCCTCTTAAACATTATCTCCTTGTGCATCCACACTGTTCTTTCTCAGTAGACTGGCTTCTGTACTCCTCCATGAACATGATTGTGGCAGAAGATGGCACTCAAGCTCCCAGACTTCTGGTTCAACTAACTAACAGAGAATTAGCCTCCTGGGTGAGGACCAATGGCCTGCCTAATAATGTAACTGCAAAGACCTTCTGAGCAATCTTTAGAGAAAGCACACAGGCCAAGTAGACGGCACTAAGGTGGAGAAGATATGACGATAAGTATTTAATGCTTAGAGATGAGACTCAAAAACTGATTAACAATATTAAAAAATACAAAGAGATCTTACTCATGACTACATACACCTCAGACTTCTTGGATCTAAAAAATATGTGTCCTGCCGGGAGTGGTGGCTCACACCTGTAATCCCAGTACTTGGGAGGCAGAGACAGGAGGATTGCTGAGTTCAAGGCTTGCCTGGGCTACGTAGTGAGCTCAGAGCTAGCCTGAACTACAAAGCGAGACCCTGTCTCAAAAAAACAAACAAACAAAAAAAATATGTGTCCTGTCAATTCGGAAACAGTCTCCCACGTGTTCTCAGAAGGCGTGGGATGAAGCCATTCCTTAAATTCTCTATTCATAGGTTAGTTTGGTATCTTCCCAATTCAAATAGAAGTAGCTCTGAGACCTCTGAACACAGACTAGAACAGGATGGAAGCATTCATGTGAAGTCAGTGTGCTTAGTCCCAAAGACACAAGAGGAATCTAAGATTTCACCATGACCTAAGTTATACCCATAAACACAAAATAAATTACGTTAAATACCAACAGTGATAATGGACCCTTCCTTCAAAGACATTGTTTTCACAGTATTCCCTCCTAACTCATTTGGCTAATAAATCAGGACCATGTCTTCCCATGTTACAAAAACTGAGGCTCAGAAAAACACAGTGATTTCCCAAAGTCAACTGACCAGGCTGACTGAATACTCAAATTCACATCTTCTCCCGTAGAATACAGTTGCCTCTTAACTATACCAGTTTGCATCCCCATAAACAACAACTATGTATTTTTCCATTTATCCTTCCAAAGCTACTTGGCAGCTTTCTCCATCTTGCTCTGTGTCCAGGGAGGATGACTTTATCAAATGAATTAACATAATACTTTATGTTCTAGACTCCACTAAATTGAAAGACATTTGCAAAAATCAGAGGGTGAAGTCAGGGTATTTTCTGGATTCCTTCCCACAGGATCTATCAAAACCCACAGCTTCTACTTTCTCCAGGTTCCAGTAACTCCTTCCTCCCCAAGACTGTGTCTGGTAAGGTCTCCCAACTGTTGCTAACCTTGATTTTCTACCTGATCTCTTGTGAGGTTTTTCTATCCTTCCCTCTACTAAGCACATGCACATTACTCTGTTGGTATAGGCCATCCCTTTCCTTCCAGAATCATGACTGATCAACAAACTAATAATATGCCTGGATTATTATGTAACTGAAGCTCATTAATACTATTTTAATAGTTTAAATAATACCCTTTGAGAAGAATATATACTACTTGGCAATCTTCTACTTGCAAGTCACTGCACAAATATTATTTTGGTTTTGGTCAAAAGGTAAAAGTATTTTTCCATGCTGTGTTCTGGCATCTCCATTTATGCCAAAAGAAACACCTTTTACTGGTCTGGGTTTTCAAATAGCTGAAAAACATTACAATGGTTCTTATCCTTCAAAAGTGGGATTATCTCTACTCTTTTATGTAGCAAACTCAAAAGAAGAAGATCTGAGCATCCCTACGTTGGTGAAAGATTAAGATTGGGAGACAGAGAAAAGTGACAAAGAAATAGAAAGGGAAAAGAGTTTGATAAATGATAAACAGAACTTCAAAACTGCATAAACACAAGAGGCAGTCAAGTCCATACTGCCTGTGTCTATAGGAAATTATACCTGCATTTTAGTTAGCTGTGTATGTTCTAATATTTTATGCTGGATATCACTAAATTCAGGAAGACTACTAGTGTAAAAGTTGAGTTTTTGTAAAAAAAGAGCAGAGAACAATTTTAGAGTAGGTCACTATATTGCTCTTCTCTTTGCACAGATACACACATGTATGTCAACATGTACAGGGAAAATTACTCTGTATTGCTATTGTGTACTTTACTGATACCTGAAAGCCAACTGTGATAAGACACTGGCAACAATCAAGTCACAGATGATAAGTTTACTCAATGAAAGTGACTTCCTATGTCTCCTATGAGCCCAGGATCTCACACAGTGCCTAGCACAGGGAAGCCATTCAGGAAGTGCCTGTGTATTGAAAGGAAAGCCCACAGGACTTTGGAAAGAGCTACAATGTCAGAGAGAAAAGGAAAAAGTGGAGAGAGATTTTAAAGAAAGAGATCATGACATCCTGCTTCTCTTTGTATGCTCCCAGGAAAGCAAAGCTGCTACTTTATCCCTGAGATGAACAAATATGGCAGATCCCTTAATTCTAGCTGTAAATGAGTGTCAGCACAGGTATTTCAACCCAAGTTATGCCTTCCCTTACCAAGAAGTATTTAACAAGAGATGAAAACAAGTTTCAAATTATTCTCTGAGGAGGACACTGCAGGGAACAAGCACAACAGAGTGTGTCTTGTGCAGCATCTATTTCTTCATACCAACAAGTCACAAACCTAAAGGGCTGTAATAGAAGATATTGCCAAGACCTTCTTGCCAGTTAGCACCTCAGTTTTTCTTAGGTGACTAAAAGACTCAAAAATAGTTCTTCAGACACTGTTTCAAGTCCCTACAAGGGATCAGAATGTCACTGAAGGTAAAATACTTTACCCTCGATAAGAAGGATGACAGTGAATTTTTTCCTGCTGCAGCAAAATGTCTTATTTTATTCTCTGTGGTACAAGAAACAGCAGGCACCACCCTCAGCACCCACTGTCAGCCTTGTAGAAATCTGGGACAAATCATACCACAAAATGGTTTTCTCTGCTGTACTTTTAACCCTCCAAATCTGAGGATTTCACTTCAAGTAAATTCAAGATATATTTTTTAAGATCTCGAGCTGAGACTTCCAGAAAGTAAGATAAAAGTGGTCCTTTCATCCTTAAAGAATTTACAATCAATGTAGTAATTAATTTTATTTTTGTGCATTTATGTATTTTCCTATACTTAAAAAACAATGGAGGTGTTCTATAAAAATGTCAATGCAATAAATAGAGTAAAATGAAACAAACTGGTGAAGAAATCAGCAAAGAAATAAGAACAAGAAGTATAAGGTGAGGCTAAGAATCAAGCTAGCATTGAAATTGCAGGCTGTAAAACCCTATGTACTTGATGGGTGTGATCCTTAATTTGACTGTCAGCTTTCTAGAAGTCAGAGTGCCATCTACTAGAGGACAGAAGCTAGAGGATAGAAGCCAGGTCTATAAATAACTACAGAGATGAACAGTGTGAACTTTGGAGCCAGATCACCTGGGCTCCAAATCCCAGCTCCAGTTATATAAGAGAAATAACTCAGTTATCCTAAATTACCCACTCTTTCCATAAAAAACGGAAGTAATAGAGCCTACTCCATCAGGTTACTGGAGGAATAAAAGGATTTACACCTGTAGGAATGTAAAGTGCTTACTATGCAATAAGTGCTACGCTGGCACTGTCTAGTGCAAGACAGAGCATTATTATGTTCTGACAGAAGTATATACTACACTGACAGCTGAGCATGGGAAAGCACAGATCAGAGAGCACTTTCAGAAGAGGTAGTAACAAAAAGCACACTGGAAAAGGAATAAAGTTTTACTATTAGGAAGAAGGAAAAAATCTGAGCAAAAGGAACAGAATAAGTGTTAAAACAAGAAACTGTAAGAGGCACTCAAGGAACAGTAAAGATTTCAGTAAAGTGTTCTTTGTTATCACTCTGTTAGTCAAAGCACTGATAATTAACAAATAAGAGACACTCAAGTTAAACAGGTCTAAACAGATAAGGTTGGTTCTATCATTTCACATAAGAAGCTCATAGTAGCTTCAGGATCAGATACTGCCAACAGTGCATTATGAGAATTCCATTCCTGTCCTTTTCTCAGTTTTACCTTCTTCCCTCTGACTCTTTCTCAGACACAATTTTCCCTTTTAATACTATCCACAAATCTCGGGTTTTCATTTCCCAATCTTAGGGCAATAAAAAATGTCCATCTAACAATCAGTAAAGAGAGACCTGAGGAAATTGTGGACAATATTTCTGCTCTTCTTTGGAGAATCAGATAGGATTGTACTGAGGCCATGCAACCAGGCCCCAAAGAAATGAATAAAAATAAATTTTCTATATTCCATTGGGACTTTTCAAAGGCTGCTAACCATGTTCTTGCCATTGTCATGATTACTATATTAGATTTCCACAGCTGTGACAAAATAGCTGAAAAAATCAGCTTAAAAGAAAGATTTTGTTTCATGATTTCAGTCCATGATCTCTTGGTTGTGTTGCTTTGTCCCTGAGGTGAAGCCAAACTTCAGGATACAGCGTGTAGTAAAGCTCCTTGCTTCATGGCAGCTGGGAAGCAAAGGGAGGAAAGGAAGGGGCTGGGATCAGATTCTCTCCCCTTTGTGGTCATTTTCCAGTGACCTACTTGCTCCAGGAAGGCCCCACCTCCTAACATTTCTACAGCCCCCCCCATTAAGTTGTAAATCCAAAGACAGATTCGTCTATTCATGAGGTCAGGCCCCCATGGATAAATCCCTCTCAAAGGCCCCATTTCTGATCACTGCCTCACTGGGGACCAAGGCTTCAACACCTGAACTCAAGGACCTGAACTCAACATCCATCATCATGTTGCCGCTTCAAGACAGGACCCCACCAACCTAGGTCACAGATGAGCAGACCTCCCAAGCTTCATCATTTCTTTCAGGTTATTCTCATGGTTCCCTTTAGTCTAGAAAAAGAGATGGTGTGATTGTGAACTGCACATAAAATGTACCAGTAAAGAATTCAATGAAAAAAAAAAAAGAACAAAGCTCTTAGGGGAAAAGAAATCTTTCCAAGCATTATCTAGCTTTCCAGTGGCTGCAAAAGAACTAAAATAAAGATCTATCTAAAGTTTTATTCTCTCAAAAAAAAAGAAAGAAAGAAAGAAAGAAAAGATGGTCAATACTAATGTTAACATCAGATCACTTTCCATCCAAACTCTCACTTTGTATTTGTCCCACTTCTTTGGCATCTTCTATTTCCCACTGGTCAGGTACTACTACTATGTGACTTATCACAAAATGCAAAAGAAAGAATGGCTTCCTAAAACCTGTGGTCAGAGGATTTATGCAAATCGCTAGCAGCTTGTTGTCTTAACCTAAGTTTACTCGAAAATTTTACCTTTAAACTGTGAACTATTGGCAGGCTTGGTTTTTCACTGCTACTCACAAGCAAATGAATCACCTTTGGGCCTTTTCATTACCTAAAGGAGGTTAACTTTAAGATCTGCTATGGCTTTGCCCAACACAGAGACTTAAGGTACTTGGAAAAGTGAACTGGTATGATCCTGGGTCAAACACCTACCTGGATTAGGTGCGGCTAGTTTGGTAGCATGGGCATTGTCAACATTTCCTTTCCAGTAGACAGGACTCTTGCCAAATTATAATGTAAGCAATGTAACCTTTGCTCACTTGAACACCTGAATTCTGTGAGCTTGGCCAGCACACCCTGCATCTCCTCTGCTGTCCCCTGATAGCAATTTAGAAAATTTACTTATATTACCTCTTTGGCATCTTCTAACCCACCCACTCATCACCTTCCTGCCACACTCAGGGCACCAAAGGATTACAGATGGCTGAACTCATTCATGTCATCCATCCCTTTCGTTACTGGTAAGAACTTGATTGTAAACTTTCTAAAACACATTGGAAAATTTAAAAGAGTATGCTTCTAGGTCACAGCCCATATCAAATTAACTTCATGAAGTTTTGATGTGTTTTTCATTTCCCTCCAAGGCATTCTTTCCTTTTTTTTTTTTTTTTTTTTTTTGAGACAGGGTCTCACTTTGTAGTTCAGGCTGGCCCTGAGCTCACTATGTAGCCCAGGCAAGCCTCAAACTCAGCAATCCTCCTGTCTCTGCCTCCCAAGTAATAGGATTACAGGCATGAGCCACCACGCCCAGCACTTGGTATGTGGTATTGACTGCTGGTGGGCATGAGTCACCATGCCCAGCACTGTATGTGGTTACCGGGGATTGAACTCAGGACCTTGCGCTTGTGAGGCAGGTGCTGGAACCACTGAGCTAAATCTCCAGCCCCATTCTTTCCTTTTTTTAAATTTGAAACTTTATTGGTACTTTATATATACACATCATGATCACACTCATTATTGAGAATTATATGACACGATTTAATTCTCATTTTATCCCATTCCCCTACCCACCCTGCAACCCCTCACCACCCACGCTGTTCCTTTCTGTCTCTATTAACAAAGCCCTGGCTAAGCCCCAACATGCCCACGTGGTACGGCTTTGTGCTCTCAGACAATACCCACTTGAGAAAACCTGACCCCCACCCCTCCTCTTCCACTCAGCCTGTGCCCTCCTGCTGTACAACAAAGGGATGTCCTCCTCAATGCCATCCTCTGTGGTCCTCTTGAAATATCTAGTGAGAAAACAAGCCCATGAACAGAGACATTGCGGGTGAGGGAGAGAGAGCACTGCAGCGCGGGGAGAACAGCAGGTCTTCCAGAGCCCACTGCCCCTCAGAACTCTTACAAAGAGGCACAAAGCAGTCTGCTCCCATTCAAAGAAGAGACAGTTCAAGTGGAACCTATGGGGCCATGCTACTCAAGCCTGGGAGTGGCCTGTTCCTGGAGGTGTGTGACCGTGGTACTGTGGAAGGACACAGCACAGCTCACAACGGGTTCTTCCAAACCTTAGCAGCCACTTTTACCTACTCTGTTTGCTGGTAAAACTCTTGTGGGAAGTGGATGGAGACCCTTTTGAACCTCAAAAGTTTCTCTACAGATCTTAGAGTAAAAAATAAACCTGAAACGTAGGCACAAAGCTTCCTGATTAGGGGCAGGAGTATGCCCTCCCTGAGCTACCGGGACTTCTGATACCCTCAGGACTAATAAGGACCACATTTATCCTTGTGACCTCTAGGTTTTATTCTTCAAGGTTAACAACCAGGCCGTGAGAGAGTTTTAGAAAGAAAGCTTTGCTTTTCTACAGCTGAAGTACTCTGGCTAATGTAAATGGAACTCTTCAGTTCACCCCGTTATCTCACACATAATTTCATTTATAAATTACCAACAGATTGGTTGAAACATCTTCAGGAAATCAATGGTAAAGATGATGTCCAAACTCAAGTTCTGTGGAGAATCACAGAGCCAAATAAAGCCTTTACCATATCTTCTGGAATTAAAACACTTGCCCTCCAGCCCCACTCTTTCCTCCCCCAAGACCCACTTTCCCAGTGGCATGGCCAGTGTCCTGTGCCAGTCCTTCACAGTGGCCCCAGCTGGCCCTGTCCCATTTCCACATATCCATTTGCCAAAAGGATGAGATGCCCCCTCTCCAAGATCTCCACAGCCTCTTCTTCCACCAAGTTTCTGTTAACCCATTGTCAGCAATGGTGCCCCTTCTCTGCACACTCACCATTTGTATCTCTGCTTCAACTTGACCACAGAGTACAGCATGGTGGTTACGAGCCTCAACTTAAAGCGAGGAGTTCCCCCTCCTGTCCCTATCTGTTGCCTGCTAGACCATGACCTCACTTCTCTCAATGCTCTGGGTCATCCCTCGTCCATGTGAAACACAAGCAGCATGGGTCATATACATCTCCTAAAGTTGTGGCAAGGATGGGCTAAGCTGAGGGACAGGAGCCCTTAGCATAATCCTGGCCTAGACGAGTTTTGACAGGTAACAGTCAGCTTGACCACCCTGGGCTGGTGCCAGCCTGAATGTAAGAGGAAGACCCCAATATTCACCACCTTTAGCGGTCAGCAGGTGGATGCAGCAGGCAAGGTACACCCTCCCAAAGCACTACGCTCAGTCTTGAAAAAGACGAGCAGGGGAAGGCTCAGGTGCCTGACAAACCTTGGCCTGGTGAATTATTAATGTCCTTCCATGTGTTCTTTTATTCAGAAATGCCTTTGAAGTTTCCCCTGACCTTACCACGGGAATGAAGGGGTAAGGAAGACGGTAGGGGTGGAGCAGCGGAAGAGGAACAGGCAGTATGTGATCAAGAAGGTGGAAAAACCAGAGCCATTTCTGGGACCCATTCAGATCCGAAGTCAGTAATTGTAACTTTTCATCAAGCAAGGATATGCAGCAGCCAAGTGCCAAGCAAAGAGGAGATCAGGAAAAATTCAAAAGCAATTCTTAGTAACAGCTGTGGGTGCTAGACCGACAGGTCCCTCCTGGGGAGGTGACAGTTGGTGAAAACAGTCTGCAGCAGGCAGGCGCTTACCTGCACAAGAGCAGCCAGCCGGGCCTCAGAGGGACTAATTATGAAAATATGATTACAATGGATTAGTGATCTTGTCAATCAAAGCCACATGCCAAGTAGCACCTGGCAGTAGGTGAAAATGCCACAAGACAGAAGAATGTGGTGCTGTGGGGATTTTGTACAAAATGTTCTCCCCCAGGAGGGAAGGGCTGGCTGGGTGCAGCAAAGAAGCTGCACTGTGGAGCCATTAACAGGCCCTCTGGGGAGAAACAGGCAGGACACTCGACAGGCCAGGCCTGGCACATCCGCACCAGAACTGCTGGCTGGTCTCCTTTTACTGTCACCTCTGAGAATTGGCTCTTGCTTTGCATAAGCCTGGAAGGAGACTGTGTTGCTTTCCCACAGCAGCCGAGGAAAAGTTGTCTCAGAAGTGATGGCAGCAGGAACACAGAACATGCAGAGTCTGTACTTGGCACCTTACAACCTCTGTCACACTTCATGCATACACCTGTGAACTAAGCATGATATCTGTACTGACTACAGAGAGGCACAAGTGCCAGACAGAGCCAGTGCTGCTCCACCACAGGGGTCAGAAGGAGTCACAAACTCACTCTTATCATCACCTGGTTCTCCTGATTCTTCCAGAGTGGTGCCTCCCCACCTGAGCTCCTCCTCCTCCTCCACCTGCAGAGGTAAAAGCCTGCCTCGCATCACAGGGACAGCAGGGAAGGACAGGCAGCAGCACCCCAAGGGCCAGATGCCAAACTCAGACACCTGCGACCCTAACCAACTGCTGAAGCCAAGCATGACAGTGTACACCTGTCATCCCAGAACCTGGGAGCCTGAGGCATCAGGACTACAAGTTCAGCCCAACCTGGGAAACCACACGACATAAAAGGCTGGGGACTGAGCTCAATATGAAGGTCTATGGTTCAGTTCCCAGTACCAGAAGAAAGGAGGAAAGGAAGGAGGGAGGGAGGGAAAGACAGACAGATGGGGGGGGCACTGACTATGCCCTGGCGATATTAAATGCATTGTTTGCGTGTTGACATTAAATCCTTGAAGGATATACACATATAAGGTATTATTATCCTATTTTATGGTTAAGAACATGGAATCTTACAGAAATTGAGAGAGGCCTCAAGAGTCAAAAGGGAAATTCCCAGGCAAGTGGTTCTACTTCCTGAGTCTGGCTTCTTGGGAACTCTCCCCAATGAGACTCGGTCCTGTGACAGTCTTGCCACATTCTCACCAGGTCCCACCTGTGTCTGCACGTGGGTGCTTGGCTGGCCACTGGTTGTTCTGCAATTTTCTTCCCTTCCTCCCAGACAGGGATAACACATCATGAAGACAAGTAACTTGGTGTTAGGGAGATAAAATTCTAACCCAATTCAAAACTTTTATGAGTAAGAAATTCTAGGACTTCCCCCACCTAAAGCAGCCTGTCTGCCACCAAACCCAGGCCAGCTGACCCAGGGAACTCCATCCACCCAGGGCGAGTCTGGGTAAACTGCAGAGAGGCCATGCAGTGACTCCACCACCTACAAGCAGCTGGGCTGCCTCTAAACTCTGGTTAGACATCCCTTGTGAGCTCTACTCCCCCTGGGTGAGTCTGGGTAGACTCACCACAGAGGGCCTGCAGTGACTTCCACCACCTGCAAGCAGCTGGCCCACCACCAGACCCAGGCTAGATGCCCCTGGGAGCTCCACTCCCCCTGGGTGAGTCTAGGTAAGCCCAGCAGAGGCTTCACATGATTTCCGCCACCTGCAAGTAGCCCACCTACCATCAGACCCAGGACAGACACCTCCACCCAACCTGGATGGGTCTGGGTAAACCCTGCAGAGGCTGCACAGTGACTTCCACCACCTGCAAGCAGCCTGCCTGCCACCAGACCCAAGCCATCCATCCCAAGTGATTCTGGCCTACCTGCCATTGGACTCAGGCCAGAATCCTCATGTGAGCTCCATTCCTGTTTGCACGAGTCTGGGTAAGCGCCATTTAGGTTGTGCAGTGATTTACAGTGTTTGCTAGCACAACAGATAGGAGGAAAAAAAACTCAAGAATCCAGGCACAAAGATCACCACCACGGAGAATTCAGGAAAAAAGGAAATGGAGCAAAATGAAGCTCAATCTCCCGGACACTCTGAACTGGTAACAAAAGCATCTACTAAAATGGAAATCAGAATTGATCTCTAAGATGAAAACAGAGATGCTGTCCACAGTGAAGCATTTCATTAAAGAAGAGATCAGGAACATCATAGAAGCTCAGATAACAAAAGCAGTGGAACATTATAAAGAGCTTCAAGCAGAGGTCCAGGTGATCAAAAACAAGAATGAAAGTTTGCAAAGTAGGATGAATGAAGCAGAAAACTGAATTTCAGATGTGGAAGACAGGCTCACAGCAAATGAACAGGAAAGGAGTAACTTATGGAAAATGGCAAGGGATCATGAGAAATCAATCCAACAGCTCCTAGATGACTCAAAGAAGAATACCATAAGGCTGATCAGAGCCAGTGAAGAAGCAGGAGACACTGCAAAAGATATCAAAAAAACAGTTTACAGATATAATGGCAGAAAACATCACAGGAAAAGGAAAAGAATTGGACATACAGATAAACCAGGCACATAGGACTCCAAAAGGCCATGATATTAAAAAAAAAAAAAACTACACCCAGGTATATAATTACCAAGGTTCCAGATATCCAGCAAAAGAATGAAATACTGAAAGCAGCTAGGGAAAAGAAAAAAAAAACACATACAAAGGGAAGCCCATCAGGATCACAGCAGACTTTACAATGCAAACACTCAATGCAAGGAGAGCCTGGAGAGATGTGTTTCAAGCATTTCAGGAAAACAACTTCCAACCTAGACTGATATATCTGGCAAAACTATCCTTCAAAACAAGGACTAGAGGTCCCATTCAACCCTGCTATTCCCCTGCTAGGAATATACTCAAAGGAACTTTAAAAATCACATTGAAAAGACATATGTACACCCTTGTTCATAGCAGCTCAGTTTGTGATAGTGCAATCTTGGAAATGACCCAAATGCCCATCAACTGGAGACTGAATAAAGAAGATTTTTTTTTTTTATGAAATGGAGAGTATTGCTCTGCCATAAATAATGACAAGATTTATTCATTTATGTGCAAATGGCTACACCTGGAGGACACACTAATAAGTGAAATAAATAGATCACAGATATGCAAATACCGGATCTTTTCTTTGGTATGAGAACCTATAGATGTCAATGAGTTCTAGAATGTATGATAGTTTTTGTAAAACAGGAAATATCCAAAGGGAATTTGATGTGGGAACGTAATGAAGGGAAAGAATTAATATGATTTCAAAAGAAAATAAAAGAGCCTGTATATAAGGGGTGGGGGTGGGTAGAGATGTGGTTAAAACTGAGAGTTAACTTGTGTCATATACTGGTACAAATTCCCCAATGTTGTGTGTGATTGTGAGCTGTATATAAAATGTACCAATAAAGAATTCAATTTAAAAATGCAAAGAATCCAAGAGTTGGTTCTTTGAAAAGATTAATAAAATTGACAGAACCCTAGCCAACTTTATCAAACAAAAGAAGGAAAAGGCTCAAATCCATGCTATTAGGGATGAAAAAGGGGAAATTACCACTGATCTAATGGAAGTCCAGAGGATAATAAACATGTATTTTGAAAATTTGTATTCCAATAAGATGGAAAATGTAGAAGAAATGCAGATTCCTAGACACATATGAACTTCCAAAGCTGAATGAAGAGGATATAAAAATGTTAAACACCCCAATATCAATTTGTGAAATTGAACATGTAATAAAAAATCTACTGACAAAAAAAGCCCTGGTCCTGATGGCTTTAATGCTGAATTCTACAAAATTTTCAAAGAATAGTTAATACCACTACTTCTCAAACTCTTTAATGAAATTGAAAGGGAAGCAGTACTCCCAAATTCATTCCTTGAAGCAACCATTTCCTTGATTCCAAAAGGAGAAAAAGATCCAGCCCAAGAAGAGAACTACAGGCCAATCTCCCTAATGAACATTGATACAAAAATCCTCAACAAGATACTAGCAAATAGAATACAGAGAATTATCATGAAGATCATATACCCTGACCAAGTTGGATTCATTCCAGGGATGCAAGGATGGTTCAACATATGTAAATCAATAAACATTATTCACTATATCAATAGACTCAAAGACAAAAATCTCATGGTCATCTCAATAGATGCAGAGAAAGCATTTGACAAAATCCAACACTCATTCATGATCAAACCCCTACAGAAACTCAGAATAGATGAACTGTATCTCAACCTAATAAAAGCTATTTATGAGAAACCAACAGCCAGCATCATCCTAAGTGGTCAAAAACTGAAATCTTTCACACTAAGATCAGGAACAAGATAAGGATGTCACTCTCACCACTCCTGTTGAATATAGTGCTAGAAACATTAGCCATTGCAATTAGACAATCAAAAGAAATAAAAGGAATAAAGATAGGAAAAGAAGTTAAACTATCATTATTTGCTGATGACATGATACTCTATCTAGAAGACCCTAAAAACTCCTCCAAACTGCTAGACTTATTCACCAAATTTAGTAGTATAGCTGGATACAAGGTCAATGCTCAAATATCAATCACATTGTTATACACAAATAATTGATAGAGAAAGAAATTGTGGACTCAGTCCCTTTTATAATAGCAACCAGAAAAATGAAATACCTAGGGGTCAATCTAACAAAGGAGGTAAAGGACCTCTACTCTGAAAACTACAACACTCTGAAAAAGGAGATTGAAGAGGATATCAGAAAATGGAAAGACAACCCTTGTTCTTGGATAGGAAGGACCAAAATCATCAAAATGGCTTTACTCCCACAACTCCTATGCAGATTCAATGCAATCCTAATTGAAAGAAATCCCAACAGCATATTTCACAGATCTAGAGAAAAGCATCAAAAATTCATCTGGAACCACAAGAGAACTAGGATAGCAAAAGCAACTCTAGGAAACAAGGACATGGCAGGGGGATATCACCTTCCCCAACTTGAAACTTTACTACAAAGCCACTGTGACAAAAACAGCATGGTACTGGCAAAGAAACAGACCTGAGGATCAGTGGAATAATTAGAAGATCCAGAAACAATGCCAGATATACTAAGCCACCTCATCTTTGACGAAGGAGCCAGACACCCTCAATGGAGGAAAGATAGCCTCTTTAACAAATGGGGAAAAACTGGGTTTCAACCTGCCAAAGACTGAAGCTAGATCCGTCTCTTTCACCATGTACTAAACTAAAATCAAAATGGATGAGAGATCTAAATAGTAAAACAGAGACACTAAACCTGCTGCAAAACAGGTTAGGTAAAACTCTTGGAGACACTGGCTTAGGGAAAGACTTTATGAACAAAACCTCTATAGCATGAGAACTATCAGAAGTAATCAACAAATGGGATCTCTTTCTTTTAAAAAGCTTCTGCATAGCAAAAGAAACCACCAGCAGAGCAAAAAGGCAACCAACAATATGGGAAAAAAATCTTTACCACTAATTCCTCAGATAAAGGGCTACTATCTAGAATATATAAACTTTTTTTTTAATATTAAAATATTTTTAAAAATCAGTCCCCCCCAAATATAAAGACCCAGTTCAAAAATGGGCATCTGAAATGAACAGACACTTTTCAGGGGAAGAAGTAAAAGCAGCTAAGAACTACATGAAGAAATGCTTAACCTCACTGGTCATTTGAGAGATGCAGATGAAAACAATTGAGATTTCATCTCACTCCACAAAGAATGGCTGCTATCTCAAAATTAGCCAGCAACAAATGCTGGTGAGGTTGCAGAGAAAAAGGAACCCTTCTCCACTGTTGGTGAGAATGTAGACTAGTACAATGTAGAGATCAGTGTGGAGATTCCTCAAAAAATTAGGATTAGAGGTCCCATTTGACCCTGCTATTCCCTTGCTGGGATATAAACAAAATAATTACAAGATCCCTATCTTAGTGACATATGTGCACCCATGTTTATAGCAGCTAAGTTTGTGATAGTTAAATCTTGGAAACAACTCAAATGCCCATCAACTCTAGACTGGATAAAGAAGATATGTTGTTTCTTTTTTTATAAAATGGAGTGTTGGGCCGGAGATTTAGCTCAGTGGTTCCAGCCTCTGCCTCGCAAGCACAAGGTCCTGAGTTCGATCCCGGAGACCACATAGAATG
The DNA here is from genome assembly GCA_004025085.1 of Thryonomys swinderianus. NCBI lineage: Eukaryota > Metazoa > Chordata > Mammalia > Rodentia > Thryonomyidae > Thryonomys > Thryonomys swinderianus. The sequence continues at coordinate 35,255 of PVIC010005662.1, read as the reverse complement.
CTGGGCATGGCGACTGACGCCCACCAGCCATCAATACCACATACCACAGTGCCGGGTGTGGTGGCTCACGCCTGTAATCCCAGCACTGGGGAGGCAGAGACAGGAGGATTGCTGAGTTCAAGGCTTGCCTGGGCTACATAGTGAGCTCAGAGCCAGCCTGAACTACAAAATGAGACCCTGTCTCAAAAAAAAAAAAAAAAAATGGAGTGTTACTCTGCCATAAAGAATGATGAGATTGAATCATTTATACTCAAACGGATGTACCTTCAGAACATACTCATAAGTGAAATAAATAGGTCACAGATGTGCAAACATTGTATATTTTCTCTGATATGAGAAACTGAAGCTATAAATGTATTCTAGATTGCATGACTGATATTGTGAAATAGTAAATATTTAAAGGGTAATGGGGCTTAGGGGTAAATAATGAAGAAAAAATTAATGTTAAAAAAAGGAAACAATGCTTATTTATATAGTACAGGGAGGTAGAGTAGGGAGAGGAGGGGAAAAATTGAGAATTAAGTTGTGTCATATACTGGTACAAATTCTCAATGTGGAGTGTAATTGTGATGTGTATTTATAATGTACCAATATAATGTACCAATAAAAAATTTTTTAAAAAAGAAATTCTAAAACAACTTAATATTCGCCCATACCCTTTCATGCTAGAAGATTGGAGTAAAGAAAATAGATGTGTTTCCCAGTTTATGATCATTAGGATACAAAATATATGGAAGGATGCCCAAATCAATGAAAATAATGAATGAAAAATGTTTCTCTACCACTGTTATAGCAAACAAAAAGACAATGCGTCAATGAAATGTGAATAAAGATGCCACCTCTTTCAGAGTCACAGTTATTAAAGCACTTATTGCCCACCCCTGTGATTAGCAATTCAGAATGTTTACAGATCCCCACCTCTCCCCTGTGAATGGGGATCTTTGTGAAGTATGTCTTGTGAGCCTGTCCTCCCCCCTCCCCCGGGGCTGAGCAGACACTTAGCCCAGGCTTGCTTTATGGGTTCTCTCCAGCTGATTCTGCATGGAAGTAGAGAGATAAACAAAAGGATCTCTTTGTTTCATTTTAAGCCTTATCATCCCACAGTCCTGGGAGGAATGGACAGAAATGATGCACAGGAGGAACTCACTCTGCACACTAAGACTCCTTCTTGCTGACCTGAAAGAAACAAATCCTTAAAACAAAAAGCCAGGCACACAGTGGCCTTTTGCAGTGACAGAAGACACTGTCAAGACATAATGGGTAACATAAGCCACCCTGAGAAAGGCTCCCTCCATAAAGCACACTGAGGAATAAGAGAAGTGTGACCCTGCGACGGTGACAGACTCCCACACTTCGAAGATGCCATGCCCAGGGTACCCAGGGCAGTGGAGGCTGCAGGAAAATTCTCACACAGAGCCCAGACAAATGCAGCTCAGCACTTTCAGTGGTAGTGTGTGAGTTCTGGGAACCAAAGGATGAGTCTGTTGACAAACTCAGCACAGGCGGGAATGTGACTATGCAGAGGTGAAAATCAGGTTGAGCATCAGGGTGTCTTCTTGAGGGATCCCATCTACCTGGCTTAAACAGATCCTCACATTATGAGCCTACTGTATACCTCTTTCTGAGCCTGCAGAGCAAAGCCACAGTGTCTCAGTGGTTCAGGGAAGGATGGAGAAAAACAAACAAGACATTTGTAAGGTAGCTGGATCATCCCTTTGAAATATACAGGTCACTGCTCAGCAGAGAGTAAGTTCAAAAAACAAGGAGGTTTTTAGTAAAATCAGAGAACCCTCTTGGAGTCTTCAAGAAATGAAACTGACTCTGTACACTTAAGCCTAGGGAAGTGATTTTTGAGTTTTGTTAGTGGTGCCAGAGTGGCTGAACAGCATATCTGGATGTCTCCACCCACTGAAGGGCCTAATAGTATCCATAGAACAAAATCCCAACCCACTCCTCAGCTCATTCCCCTCTCAGTCCAGCATGATGGCCAGGCCACCCTCTCCTGGGGGTCTCAGGCATGCCTGGGGCCATCCTGCATTCACACCCCATCCTTGGGATCTCCAAGAGGGCACTCTGTCCTTCAGAACCACATCAGAGGCCTCTACCCTCTGGAAACCTTTCCCATACACCTCAGTCTGTATCATCTTTAGACCTTCGATCTTAATGTTGAGCTCTCCTGTGGTTTCCTGGCTCCCCATAGCCATGGAATTGGTCTGTCGATTTGATCAGTCCAATGAGATACAAATACCAAGAGCTGATATTCACTGAGCACTGTTACAGTTTGAGGCATTAAACTAAACCTTTTATAACCATTATCACATTTCATTCTCACAACCTACCCATGTGGGACATCTACTACCAATGACCCCAGGTTTCAGATGAGTGTAACTGAGCAACAGAGAGGTTAAGCATCTTGCTCACAGTCACCCCAACAGCATGAGTGTGGGCTTGTCTAACTCTAGATCCTATGATCAAAACCACCCCAAAGATCATTGCAAAGAATTCTCTTCAGGCTTCCTAACAAGAACTTGGTCTTGCTATGTTCTTGATTCACGCTTAGTGAGCAAGATCCTAGAATGATCTAAAGATTACTCATGATTCCTCAATGCTTTCTACCTACACATTTCAGATAATTTTCTACATGACAAAGCTGCGCCAGGCCCTGCCAATGAGAGGATGAGCGAAATAGAGTTCCAGTCCTACCAAGGAGCTCACAGGCACAGAATAGAGGCATGGTAAGTGCTGGAACTGAATTTCCATAAGCACAAGCCATTAACTGATAGCATGTCTGACTGCAGTGGGCACTTAGCTCAGAGAAGCACTCAGCTGCATGGAGATACTGGGTCAAGACACAGAGCACATTTTCCTGCACTGCCAGGAACATGCTATGATATCCAGCAAGGACTGTTTCATCTATTACTCTCAGGTGAAATCGAGACATTGAGTAACATCAGTGAATTCACAACTGGGCCTACCATTAGAATTGCCTGTGCCTTTTTTAACTGCCACCTAAGTATGTGAATGAATGAGGCATGGATTTGTGGCTTGGCTGATCTGTAAGATGTGAAACAATCAAGACAGAAGAGGGCTCTCCTAGCTCTGGTCCTTTAATGATGTACAGCTGATACACAACTCATTATTCCAGACTTAGTATGAGTAAATTTGCCTACTTTCTAAGTTTTGAGACCCCTATATCAATAACCATGATGTTTTTTCACTGTCACTCACAGACATGTTGAGAATAGTAAAATTATATGAATTGCTCACAGTATATCCTCCCAGCTAAGGTCATGTAAGAAAATGCTCTGCTTCCTAATTACAGGTCCCACAGAGGGGATAAGTTGTGGTAGTTAACCGTGGTGTTAACTTGAGGAAGGAATGTCCCACTGATTGGTCTGCTTTACTTCTGGGTATGGATGACAGATTTACTGAAGAGGGAAAACCTACCCTGGGGGTGGGTGGCCCCACCCAATAGGTTTGTAGCCTGAATGGGTACAAAGAAAAAGAAGGAAGTCTTACTTCTGCTTCTTTGGAGGAACACCAGTCTTTGCCACAATGTTTGGATGCTCATTTCCAAGCTCCCAGGACATACTCTCCAGCTTCACAGCTCAGATTCTTCAGCCTTATATATCAGACCCTTTGGCTTCTTGATACAGACTCACACAGGACTCTACAGTGAGCTCTGGCTCTTCAACTGGTGATGGATCCTTCGGATAGGCAGTATTCAGATAGCACTTTTATGGACTCTGCAGATGGTCATTGTAAGCCTACTTTGAAAATCTTTATTTATATCATTAATGTTAAATCTGTTCCCATAGTGAACACTGAATGATAGGATTTTGGTACCAGTAGTGGGGTCATTGCTGGAAATAACTAAACATTTGCTTCAGAAGCCTTTGGAACTGACTTTTAGGAAGAGTTTGGAAAGGTTTGAAGACACCAGCTGAAGAAGGAGCCTTAGAGTGTTGGAAGCGAACCATGCCAGGAGATTCTCTGCAAAGACAAGAATGCTGTTAGAAATGCAGACGGAAAAAATCAGGATCACAAGGTTTCCGTTGAGAACAGGTATTGCATTAGCAAGGCCATGCATGTTACACTTGGGTGGAAAATTTATCTACATTTTTTCCATGATCGGAGGAACTGCAGTTGGAATTAAAGGCAATGGACTAATTATTCTGGCAGAAGAATTTTCAAGATAATCTAATGTTCAGGTTGTGACATAGCTTCTGTTGGGAGCTTTTATTCATCTCTACCTTTAGAATCAAGAACAAATGGCCTGGCAGAATGATTTAAGAAATTTTGAGTTTGGTCAAAAAGAAACTTGTATTAAAGTTGTGGCCTACAAAGACCACAGAGAACAGAGGAAAACTTGGTTGCTCAAAAGATTAACATTAAAAAGCCAAGTACTTTAGACCAGGACAACAGAAAAGGTGGTCTGAGGGCCTCACGAGAACCGGTAGGACTCCACCCTTGAGAGCCTCAAACTTGCCAAGATGAAAAACTTTGCCTTGAGAAGAGAGCCCCGCAGCATCATGGCTACAACCTAGGGAATTTGTCCGTCATAATTGCATTCATAGTGCTCAGCAATCCAACCACTCAACCCCAATAGCCAAGAAAGAAGGGCACCTGGTTACTGCTTGAACCAGTGCGGACCTTGGCATCATCCACCTAGAGTTGGTTTCAGGAACATACAGAGTGCAAGAGTTGTGGGGTCCAGGACATTTCCACAAGATTTCAGAAGAAGGCCTGGGAGGCCAAGTAGTGTGCCCCTAAGAGGGAAATGTGTGAAAATGTGAGTGTAAAGCTGAAAGTGCTTGAGACCCCAGGAGTTTTGAGAAGCCAGGAACAGGGATCATGTGATGAAAGCTGCAAGGAACGTGCAAAACCAGCCCATGAGAGAAGTTATAGGAGCTACAACCACCACTAGTGCCATAAGGGTAGAACCACCCAAGCCCTTTGGAGTTTACCTCTTGCCACAGATTACCCAGGGTGCTGGACATGGAATTACAAGATTTAATGTTTCCCTGCTGGATTTTGGTCTTGCTTTGGACCCATTCCTTTCTATCTCCCATTCTCTCCTTTTTACAGTCAAAAATGCTTGCCCTGTGCCATTATATATTGGGAGTGTTTGACTTTCTTATCATTTCATAGGGACTAAGAGTTTGCCTTAAATCTCAGAAAAGATTTTGGAACTGGATTTTTCAACAATGCTAAACTGTTAGGATTTTCACAACTCAGAGATAGACTAAATGTACTTTGGATAAAGAAGTGTGTGAGTCTTCTGGGGACTGGGGCAGAATGTTACAGTTTCTAAGTAAATGTCCCCCAAAACATTGCTCATAGGTGGGGCAAGGAAATAAAGGAAACATGTTCTTGGACGATGCTGAAGACCCTGGTGAACTCACTCAACTTTGCTTGTGACCTTGGCTAAGTTCTCCTCCCACCTTTTCCTTTTCCCTGGTCTTCTCCTACTCTGAGCCTCCCCACCCAACTTATCTCTCGGGTATTCCCTTGAGTTTGGGAGTGACTGGATCATGAATATGTGACACTCACTACTGGAGTATATCATGGGCATGAAGTTGGGAGGTGAGGCCTGTAGGAAGAGGGGGGTCACTGTGGGTTTGTCCAGGAAAGAAATACACTATATATCCCTCCTCCTCTCTTGATCCCCCTCCGCTTCCATGAAGCACTTATCCTCCACCATGCTACTCTGTCTTGGAACCAGCCAACTGTGGACTGAAACCTCCACAAATATTGAGCCAAAGTAAACTTTTCTTCTAACTTGTGGGTATCAGGTATTTTGTCCCAGCAATGAGGAAATAATGAAGATAAAAATATACCTTCTGAGAACTATTTTTATATTTTTGTGTTTTCTGATAGTGATTTTGCTGCTTCAAAATGGCCCACAGAATAAGCTGAAGGGCTGCACTGTTACTAAGTGCAAGAACACTGACTGCTTTATAGAGAAGATATGTTCATTAGGTAAGCTTTGTTCTTGACCATGAGGTTTAATGCTAGAGATTCAATACTACGCACTAAATAAGGCACCCTTTAAAAAAAAAAGGTTATGCATTACTCAACTGAGGAAATACTGTGACCAGAAGTTCACAAAAATCCAACATTGTATTTTGCCTAAGAATAATGATTCAATATTCACTAATCTTTTGTCCATGGTGATTTCATAAAGCAATAATCTTGACAGTGAGAGTCAGTTATTTCTTGTGATCATGCAATGGAAGGGGTCTCTCAAAGTTCTTCATGCCATCTCCCAGGGAAGTAGCTATAGCCTTATAAATATAATCACCAAAATACCAGGAGAGAAAGAAGAGAGAAAATATTTACAGACATGTGCAGTAGCACACACTTGTAATCCTACCACTCTAGGAGGCAGGGGCAGGAGGACTTCTGAGTTCAAAGCTTACTTAGGCTACATAGTGAGTTTGGGGCCAGCCTGAACTACAGATTTCCACTGAAACTGTCAAAACCACCACAACCACCAACCACCAGTACTACAATCTCTTTTTCAGTAACAGTTTCTTCCAAGTAACATATGAGCAACTTTAATTAAATCTTTTCTACTTGAAACTAGTTGTAATAAGTCTTATCAATTGTGATATTCATCTAGACAGTTTAAACTGCACTGTCAACATTAGAACACTCTGATATCTTATCTCTTACAAGGGTAGGCTGGAAGGTAGGGCTCAAATAATACATGAGTCCAGGGCTGTGAATGGGACATGTATAATGCCTTCAAACTCACAGCCTTCCACCAGTTTAGATGGACAGCACTGTCCCCTGTTGGCCCTGCAGACTGTCACATGACTCACCTGTCATCTGCTAATGCCATTTCTACCACCCACAGCCCAAGTATCCAGGAGAGACATGGATCAGCACAAACTTTCCTTCCTCAAAAGTGAACCAGGAGTGCCGGGCGTGGTGGCTCACGCCTGTCATCCCAGCACTCGGGAGGCAGAAACAGGAGGATTGCTGAGTTCAAGGCTTGCCTGGGCTACATAGCGAGCTCAGAGCCAGCCTGAACTACAAAGTGAGACCCTGTCTCAAAAAAAAAAAATGAACCAGGAAGCAGTGCCACAGCTGATAATCCCATCTCACCACCCGTAGACGACTCCTCTGTGTCCCATTTAGACACCTGAGCTGATTTTTCTCTTCCCTGAGGACAATACATGTTTCATATCTGTATTTCCTTAAGAAAGAACAATGTGACACCCAATCAAATATAATGGTAAAAAAAATCATTTCTCTGTCTTCCTGTATGGAAAAGTTAGTGAGTTTTGTTTAAAACTCAGAGTGAATGACAAGAGAAAGGCAGATAGAAAAAAAGTAGATTTAGATAGCATTTATAACTTTGAGACTTTTGTCTTTCTCTAATCATTTAATTAACTGAATCTTTTGTCCTTTATCTCTTCCTTAAGAAAATAATGAATATGAATGCTCCTTTCTGTCACTATTGATTCCACCAAGTGAGAGCTGGTGTTTGTTTTCCCAATAAGATTTCTATTGCTTCACCCCATCTTATGATATACCTACATCCCTGACCAAGAGAGCGAGACCCACTGTCCTGATTGGTCCCACACACAGTCCTATCACTTAAGCAGGCAAATGACTATTCTTCGTGTCAGGCTTATGTTCCAAAGACCAAAGGGGAAAGGCAGAGAGGGTTTCTCCAAAGAAAAGTTGTGTAAAATGATTGATCATGATCACAGAAAAGTATCGATTCCAGAACTCTTACAGCAACATTCCAAAGAAGCCAAAATAGGAGGCTAAGCCAGGGGTTCCATGATGAAAACTATGGCTCCATCCTTGATTCACTTGAAGGTAGTACCTGTCAACCACTAGCCTTTCAAAGGCTTTGAGCTACAAAGCTGGTACAGATTGGCTGAAAACATTTTTAGCCTTCCAGGTGGGGAGGAAAACAGAGCTTTGGAGGTCAGCTGTCTTCATTCACAGTCTTAAGCAAGGGATGTTCCTTGTTTAGCAGCGTGGGTAGAAAGAAGGGTAGAATTGTGCCACTTATAGCTCTTAGGGGTTCTAATCTGCTGTCCCTGATGTATCCAAGAGAGGCACACTTTTACAAGCCCACTAGAAAAAATGCTTTTACCATCTTTCTAGCACTCTGTTTGCTGCCCTGAGGCAGAATCCTCAGGATGGCACAAATATCCTACACTGCTAGCCAGTTACATTAGATGGGACCCTCTACCACAAAGGGAATTCCAAATACAGAACCAAGACCTTGTCTAGAAAGTGTGGGTGAGACAGGAGATCATCAAGGAATGCTACTACAGGAACCATGCAATTTTGTCCAATTCTTGGGACTTAGATTCCAACCTGACTTCAATTCCAGTCCTCACTCTGCAACCTAACATCACATAGTCATTGTGTTCACCCCGACGTGCCCTGTTCATCACAATAAGGAATGAAGAAATGTCCTTATCTTCATCATTACCAAATATTAACAATATCTTTCTTGAGAAAATCTGAAAGGTACCATTCCTTACAGATTAAACAAACATCCCCCACCCATGAAGAAAAGACCCATTTCTTTTCCTTCAGACCCCTGCCGCTCTCACTCTGGCTTCGGGGGGAAGGGTGCAGGGAGGAAGCAAACCCGCCCGGCTGCACCTGGGGCAGCGCATGCAGGGTCCTCTAGCAATGCATGGATCTCAAAAATCACCATCAGACCCTTGAGGCAGTTTTGTTTTGACTCCAAGTTGCAGTTCCAACTGCAACACTTCCAAACCGCTCACACTTTCTAAGATTCCAGCACACCTGCATCCCTTGCATCTGAGCATAGTGGTCTTAACATCTAGAGTGTGCACTTTTCACATTTGTTCCCTCTTTTCTCTCCCCTTTAACACCACCCTACCTCCTGCCACCTTCCCAAGTCAATCAACACCTTAGCTTCTTACCTCCACACTCTCTGATCTCTCTCCCCCCTCCGATCTATCCTGAAAATATCACGTAAGGCTGAAAGGCAGTATTATTATAGCACTTCTTTCATCATTTCACACACACTCATTTTCATTGGTTCATTCTAAAAGAATTTCTCAGTCTGGCTCTCTAGAAGTATGTCCCCAGGCACACCTTGTACTTCCTCACCTCAAAACACTTCTGCCATCTGCAGTGCTGTCTCCTTTTTGCCAGCTATTTTGATACTCCCTACAATCTCAGGTGGGAAGATGAGCCTGATTTCATGAAGTCTTTCCTCACACTGTTTGCTCTTGTGTGTTCCTGGAGCTCTTCATAATAAAGTTGTTCATTAGTAAGCAGACAGCTCCTAAGAGGCATCCATGTGCCCTCAACTACAGTACATGTGCTAGGATTGAGACTTAATAAAGATAGTGTTTAGGTGAGTGGATGGTAAACAGATGCTTTTGGAAGGCTATAATAAGGAAGATGATGGCAAACACATAAACACGGAGTTCTGGGAATCATGGCCAAGATGCCTGCAAGAATAACACACATATATCTAAGTTGAGTCTTTTAGGAGAAGTGACTCATACCATGAAGAAGTAGAAAAATGAAAGATCCCTTTAGTCACAAAGAGAATGGCACATTCAAAGAACCTTGTGTGGTTGAATGTAGCTGAAACACAGAATTCAAAGAGATGCTGGGAGAGTAAGAGAAAGGGCTGGAATGGAAACCAGACCCTCTCATGGCAAGGGTTTCGGACCATAGGAAAGAGCCCAGCCTGGTTCTGCACATGCTGTGAGCTCCTGCCATCTGCAGGGGAATACAGGATCTGGTTTGCCTGTGGTGAGACCTTTCTCTGAAAAACTGGGAATTAAGAGATCAAGTTCTGTAGAAATAGATACAAAATATAGACAAAGGTAGCCTCCACTAAAATCATTCTGTGATGAGAGCCAAAGAACTGGACTGATTGGGGAGCTGCAGAGAAGGCCGAACCAAGAGGATTGGGGACAGTGGGGTGAACAGCAAAGAGGGAGCTCAGATTTCTGGCTTGAGTCAGAGCACCATTTACTCGGGGTGAGGAGAGTATGGCAGAAATATTTTGGAGTGAGTTGAATTATATAGTTGAGGCATTTATTCTAACTGTGCCAACAGTTACATGAATACAGTTGGAATTAACGAGAAGGACCTGGGCTTAGGTTTTCAGTTTAGATGTCAACAGCTATAGAAAGATGGCTATCAGGGCACTGGCCAAGAATAACTCAATCCAGAAAAAGTGGGTAGCATGAAGGTACACCAGGGCCATGATGAGCACCAACATTTAAGGTTACATGTGAGGAGCTGTTGGGAAGACAGAAAGAAGAGTCCCGAGAAATAAAAGAACATCCAGAGGTGGGGAGGCAACACAGTGTATTTCAGGCCAAGACAGCTGGAAGTCAGGTGAAATAATATCTTTGCAATTATCTTTGGATTTCAGCACAAAGTGATCAGAGGTGGCCAAGGAGACAGTGTTTCTCACAGAGCAGAGGGATCAGATGCTACTTTCCTGTCATAATGTTTATTACCTACAGCCTGAAATGAGCTACTTTGTATGTCTCCAGCCTCCTTTGAGACCCCTTGCTCTGTGGAGTTGTGGGACCCCACCACGCACATTATACAACCCTTCAATGAACACTTGTAGAAAATCAATGCATGCTGATATTCCCACCATCCACACTTTCAATGGGGAACACAGTAGAAGTTACTAGAAAGAAATGGGAGAGCAAAAGATACTCACAGCTGCTCATGGCCTAGCACAGCATTTGCTATATTTCACCACACTGTGAGGGATTAAATTAATCATGCCCTTTGTCCTCACCTCTGTTCCTGGGTCGACAGTCAAGGTCCTTCTGATTTAATTAGACTCCCAAATGAGCTCTGAAGGCCTGTGGCCAAACCCAAACTGAGCAGCTCAAGCTCTCTCCTTCTTTCCACTCAGTCCTACTTAGACAGTGCTGCCCCCTGCACCAAAAAAATGAGGCTGGTTTTACTTGTAATTATGTTTCCGGGGCCCTTTGTCGCCTCTCTTAGTGATAGGGAGCACTCATCATTCATCTAACACAGAAGACAACCACACCAGCGACAGGCCCATCAGCTGTCATTCATTAAGCACCTACAGGCCAGGCCCATGGTGACCCTTCCTACAGAACTTCTTCAATCGCACCTCAGTTGTACTCAGAATCTACACCGGCTCCTTGCTAACCACAGAAAAAATATTTAAATTGCCTATCTTTCTCACTTAATTCATTCAAATCAAGGCAAAACAAGTAAAAGAAGGAATATGTAAGTTATTAGATTGCAAAAACACATTTAGGTCAAAACTACCCTATTTTTATAACCTTTAACAAGGTGCACCCTAAAACACATTCTTTGCAACTAAAATGAAAAAGATAAGAAAAAATACTACAAATTAAAACAATTTATTAATTGTGGCACTAACTACATTTCATCACAATTGGGGCTATTCTCATAAAGGATTGCACAGTTATATTGCCATCCAATGCATGGCAGAGAAGGTGAACAAAAAAGCCATTCCTGGGCCGGAGATTTAGCTCAGTGGTTCCAGCACCTGCCTCGCAAGTGCAAGGTCCTGAGTTCCATCCCGGTAACCACATACAACAATGCTGGGCATGGTGACTCACGCCCAGCAGCTAACAGCACCACATACCACAAATGCCAGGTGTGGTGGCTCATGCCTGGCCTGTCATCCCAGCACTCGGGAGGCAGAGGCATGAGGATTGCTGAGTTCGAGGCTTGCCTGGGCTACATAGTGAGCTCAGGGCCAGCCTGAACTACACAGCAAGACCCTGTCTCAAAAAAAAAAAAAAAAGCCATTCCTTAAAATTCTAAGCTTAACCACCAAGGAAACAGGAAAGTATTCTGTAGAGGATACTGACCACTACTTATATTGCAGATTACTCGAAGAGGTCTTCACACCACAGAAATAGAAAACTGAGTACCCTAACAGATGTTCAAAAATCAGTGTTTTTCTTCACCATTTGTACTAGTTATCAACCAACTGTTTTCCAGCTCCAGAATCACCCTTCACTGATTGCTTGCTTTTTGAAAACTTGAATCCCTTAGTTCTCGCTTCCCAGCTGTCATCCTATTATGCCAATAGAGGGCGCTAAGAAGACATCCCACCAGAAGAGGATTTTTTCCTTTCTGGATCCAGTGTGCTCTCTAGAAAGGGTTCTGCAGCATAAGTGATCCTGCACAGTTCCTGCTGTGAGGTGGGTTTTCCCAACTCGGTCTTTCACAGGACAAGGGACTTTTTTTTTCCAGTTTAGGGCTCCTGCAGCACAGGAAGCTTCCAGGACACCAAGCTGCTGCACAGCATAGTAGGCAGGAATATCTGAGAGCGTCAGCAGAGTGTCTCCAAGATTCACCCCTCTCGGAAAGCTTTTCCCAACACCACCAGGGTGCACACATACACGTCCCAGAGGACAGACCTCCAGTAAGTTCTGCCAGTGCAGCATCAGGGCCACTTTCTGTCATCTAGAGAGTTACAACCATGACCTCTCTGACAAGGTCTCGGTCCAGCCTGGAGATAGAGTCCCTTCCTTGGACAGCCAATTTCACTCCTAAGGGTAGTGGCTGTCCTTATAGCTGATAGTTGTATCTTCTTTAAAGCTCTCTTTACTTCTTACTAGCAAATCCTCCTTACTCCAACATCTGTAATAATAATAGTAATTTGAATAAAGACTTTCTTTATTCAACTTACTGTAGGACTGCCATCACCTGAATGGCCTCTGATACATCACTACATATGTGTGTACACACAGTGACATCACACACACACACACACACACACAGAGCAGTCTATGAGTGCAAACGTCCATAAACCATTTCTCCAGAAACCCTCTACAAAAAAAAAATTGTAATGCTAGAGATGAATACATAGCATTTTCAAATTTTTCATAACCATTCTACAAGGTACATAATATGCCCCCATTTTATAGATGGAGAATTGACATGTTTCCAATGCCATATTAGCAGATTAGTGCAGTTAGCAGTACCACTTTACCAAACTAGAGAAGTCACTTACCTGATGTTAAGGATTATTCTGACTTTACTTTAATTTACTTTAATTTTTCTCTTAAAAATAAGGATTTGACACAACCCTCACTCCCTCTCTCAGTTACTTTCTCATTACTGGCATGCAATGCCTGATACCCACAACTTAAAGAAGAGCTGCATTTTGGCTCACAGTTTGTAGAAGTCTCAGTCCATAGCCAGCCGGCTCCAAGGCAGGGCAGCACGGCAGAGGAGAAGCAGTTCACGGGATGGCAGGGAGGAAACAGGGGAGAATCAAGGGCAGAGGAGAGGCATGAACCCTTCGGGGCCATTCCCACAGACACCGAACTATAAACCCTTAGTGGGCAAATCCCATGAAGAGTATCACACCTCCACGACCCAGCCATCTTCCTGAAGCCCCATCCACCAACACATGGGCCTCTGGAAGTACATCTACATGTAAACCCTATACTTTCCAATATTCCACCTCCTAAATGATGGTTCATGTAGAGGTAAAAACAACTCCCAAAGACTTTAAGCATGCTTTAAGTCTCAGACTTGCAGGAAATAAGCTCTTCATAAAATTCTGCCAACAGGGCTGGCAATGTAGCTCAGTGGAGCCATGCCTGCTTTCCAAGCACAAGGTCGTGTGTTCGATCCCCAGTACTGCAAAATAAAGAAAAATGTTCAAAACTCTGCTCACACTGACCCCTACAGGCCACTGTCTTGAAGGATCATAGCCAGCAACCAGCCACAGAGAGAGAGGCCATGCCAACCAAGCAACTTTCTGTGATCATGCCAATACCCAATGTCCAAATGTAGAGGCACAATTAATACAGGTTCAATCAGCACTATCAGTGGACAGCTCCATCCATTGTCCCTCCAAAATGAGAGAAGATATTTTACTTAAGATTATAGATCATTCTGACTTTTTTGCCTAGCCTCCCTCTTAAAAATTTTTTTTAAAAACCCACCTGCAAAGCATTTGTTGGAGAATTTTTAATGCTTTTTTAAATCCCAAATCATTATCAGAAGAAGACTTGCATCTGCAAAGTATTGTACATATTGTGATCTGCTCTCTTCTTTCTAGAACTCACATTAACCTCCAAAAGAGTGGAGCCAACAGATAAATCCAAAGAATGCCAAACAAACAAGAATGTTTTAAAACAAAATCCTTCCTTGGAAAAACAGCTACATCTTTTTTTATTTCAGTTAAGTCCTGGCTTACAATTCTGTTTTGCTTGAATCAAAGACTGAGGTGGGCTGCCAGCACTGATTCCCTTGTGCCCATTGGAAGAAGTCCAGCCCCAGGCCAGAACTCAAGGCCTTTAGAGAGCAGCCCTGACCTATCTGTACAGCTGCATCTTCTGTAAGCCCAGGACTAAGAATCAGCCAGGACTCAGGACAGCAACTCCTTTTATTGACATATTGCAATGTTTCTGTACAGCAAACAGCCTCTTCCCCACTACCTAGCTTCCATCACTTCCTGACCATCTGCAATTAGTGAGTTAAGGCCTCTGACAAAAATGTCTGCCCATCGGCCATCCCCTAAACTCCTGTCTGTTGTGTGGCCTCTGCGAAGTGGTTAAGGATCCCAGTGTAGGAAAGGGTACCTCCGGCCCTGGCATCTGTTACAGACGTCCTGTGAGCAAACACAGAATGAACATGTAGACTTCCATGGCTATGACCATCGGCACATGCTGCTCTTTCCTGGGATCAGTGTCATGAAGCCACTGGTGGTAACTACCACCTCTAAGAGACTTCTACTCCAAGAAGTTCTGGATTCAAAAGGAGGAAAAGAGAAGCAGGTAAGCTGCCAACAACATGGCCCACTACAGATGCTGGCTAAGTAGAGCATGTTATGTTGGTATAGCAACTTCATGCCAGCAGGAGGAGGCAGCAACAATCAAAAGGACCCAAGGAATAGTCTGAGTCAGGTAGCATCCTTGGTCTGGTCCTCTCTGCTGTCCCCATGGAGTCTCCCCTTCATTTACTGGGATGAGTTTCTAAAATCATCTGTATTCTCATCCATGATGAATGCTTAAAACTAACAAAATTCACAGCACAAACCATGCTGAAGGCTTATTAGCTTATGTGAGTACTCTAGACACCAATATTATTATCCCCATTTTATCAAGAAATGAATTTCGTTCATCTTTCTGGGCTTCAATTTAACAGTCAAGACCAACATTTGAGTCAGGTTCCCCATAAATAAGGCTGTGTTTTCTCATCTGGCTTGCCCTCATCAGAGATGAACTATTTTTATAACATCTGATAATACAGATAATGACCATTTTAAGACTTCAGACAGTTTCCTAAAGGCTGAGAGATAGTGAATGGCATAGTGTGAGCTGAGCAGAAGCTGAGATGACTTAGGTCCACAAACGTCACAGGAAAAGTCACTGGAAGG
Organism: Thryonomys swinderianus; assembly: GCA_004025085.1. Taxonomy (NCBI): domain Eukaryota; kingdom Metazoa; phylum Chordata; class Mammalia; order Rodentia; family Thryonomyidae; genus Thryonomys; species Thryonomys swinderianus. The sequence continues at coordinate 19,861 of PVIC010005662.1, read as the reverse complement.
GTCTGATTAGCTCCCTACATCCAATCATGACTCAGACATGGGCATTATTTAACCTGTCATACATCAAATAAAAGAGCCCAACAATTTGTAAGATCATAAAGGAGTATGGAAGTTATTACAGCAATATTATGATGGATTTTGGCTACACACTAGGTCATTTGGCAAGCAGCTTAGCCAGTTGAGAAATTGAAGGAGTCATAGGTACTAATTTTTATTAATACAGGAATATATTACTGCATCAGTAAATGCTTTCATTTCAACCTTGTACATGTGCCAATATCATGCTTTCTGCTGGCTGAACTCTGTGCTTTCTTATGAGCCTTCACTCCTACCAAGACCTCCCTGCTCCTGAGATGCACCCTTTTCACCTCCTTGAGCCAATTTCAATCTTAAAGACATTTCCCAAGCTCTTCGCTGGAGTTCCATCCAAACTGACTCTCATTTTAACTTCCTACAGCAGGCCTGACTAGCACCTTCCAGAATTTCTTCCTGCCCAGACCTCAGAATATGACCTCTTTGCAACTTTAATGACATAAGACAACACCACAGTGAATTGGAATAATCCGGTCCCTGGTACTGCATCAGTAAATGCTTTCATTTCTATTAGAAAAGATAGAAAGATGCAGAGAGATGAAGATAGAGATTGAGATCTGGAGATGCAGAAAAAGCAAAGAATGCACAGCACTGTGTGAAGGCACAGCAGATGGGAAAGAAGCATTCCACCCACTTAGCCCTTGGAGATTCCTGAAGGAATCAATGTATTACATAGTGGGAACTTGACTTCAGATGTCTGGCCTTCTGAACTGTAAGAGGAGAAATCTCAGTTGCTGCAAGTCTGTGGCAAATTGTTAGAACAGCCTAGAAAATTAGCAAACTACCCTGAGAACCTAGGTCTACAGCCACCTGCTCTTTGGTGCATCATGGCTAAGGCAGGGACTGGGAATTCCACACATTGCCAGTGATGCTGGTGTTGCTGGTCTGAGGACCATGTGCGAAGAACTCTGCTCTGTACCATACATTTAAGAATTTAATGGCATTCAGTTTGGAAGTCCATTAACTCGTATCTTATACCATGTATACAGTTAGCTCATAAATGCAGGGTGAGCCTTCCTAGGGACCCCATGAGTGCCTCAAAACCCACCTCCTAACCTACTTCTGCTTATCTACAGGAGCAGGATGGTACCAGCCTGTAGCCAAACCAAACAGGCAAGAGTGGCTGAGAATACCAGTGTTGTGCACTTCAATCCCATTTCCTCATGAGTAAAAGGGGCTAGTGTTAATTGGGTTTTTGTGAAGAGTCAGTGAGGTAACGAGTCAGTACCCACTATATTACCTTCTTTCTAAATGCATGTAATGAATATTAAACACATATTTTTAGATAGTCTTTGTTCATCAATGCACATATTAGCTACACCTGGGTGGAAACATCTGAAACATCAGATTTGCCAAAACTGAAATCTATAGCTCGTCCAAATCCTTTGGACGGTGCACGCCACGTAGTGGCAGATGTTGCTACAAGCAGTTCACTCTGTGTATAACCCTGTCCTCACTGTCACTCTGTGGGCCATCAAGGCCTTGACAAAGTGTTAATGTAAATTTCTCTTTCCAGAAGTTCGCTCACTGCAGTACTACATTTTAATTGCTTCATGTGTAATATTAAAAAGGAATTGGTGGGGGGAACAATGCTCAAATCAGGAAAAATCTGGATATGCTTGATACCAACACAGCCAAGGCTGCACCACCTCTCCCAGGAGCCCAGCGAGTTTCATTAAAAAAATAAAAATAAAAAGCAGGTCATCAGCAGAATCAAGAGCAGGGGACACAGGAGAGTTTGCCAGTCTCAAAGAAAGCACACCAGCAGACATTCATTGAACACCAGCTAGATGCTGGGCAATGTGCTGAGGGACACAGCCCACCCTGGAGAATCTGAGAGTCGAACAAGGCCCCAGTGAACACCCAGAGCCACAGACAAAATCAGGTCAAACTGTGAAACTGCTGGCATCTTCCAGCACATTCCCTGCTGTAGATCTTGCCTGGCTCCATCGCCTGCCTTGTCCCCGGGCAGACTTCCTGGCCATTCCATTTGGCCAGGTCCAGGTATAAAAGTGTTTGGGCTGTCAGGTCAACTAGAAAAGAGATGGGCAAGCAATGGAGGCAAAAGCAGGAGGTGGGGCTGGGTCCCAAGACCACCAAAGGTGCGGAGCTCCTCTCAGGGGCACCACAAGCCAGACACCATTCAGAAAACAGGGCTCCCACTTCTGATGACAGGAAGAACAAGCAACTGTGAGCAGCAAAAGTGTGAGCAGCAAAGCCGAGAGTGTGAGCAGCAAAGCCGAGAGGAAAAGCCATGAAATGAGAGATGATAAAAAAAAGTCCTCTTGCCATGAGTGTGACCTCTACCTACGGCAAAGCCAACCTCGCAGACTGACCAGACTTGCATAGGTACTTTGTACCCATGTATTGTTCTCCCTACTCACACAGATGCTATATTCTTCGGGCCTGCAAATAGCTCACTAGAGCCTGTGGATGCTTCACAGCTGCTTTCCCTCAAGACCCAGTGACAGCACAGGAAAATTCATGCTGTGAAATACTCTGTCATACGCCCACAGTCACAAAGTAGATGATAATGAAAGAAATACAGACAGAAATCTTGGAGACAACAGGCCACTCTAAATGAGGGCACAGACAACCCTTTGAACAATGGTACATATTTACTTTGGGAGCCTCCTTCTGACTACTAAACTGGAAACACATGGGGAGAATTAGACAGCGGGTCTGAGGGGAGAGGAGGGAGAGTCTCCCTCACTCAGCTTTTCCTTTAAAGTCAGCCTTAAACAGGGAAGGCACCTTAACCATGGCCTGGGCCCTTTTGCTATCCTCACCTACACTTGCGCCTTTTCTGAAAGCTGAGGCCAGCAAGCAGTCACTCGTGCGTGCCACACACCACCCCTACCCAGCCACAGGGTCTTATGCCAGAGACTCTGCAGTGAGCACACACACATAACCTCTGCCTCCTCCACTGCTAGCTGGCAAGATAAACTCCACTCTTTAAGGGCTGGGGATGTGGCCCAGTGGGACCGCAATGGCCTAGCCCATGCAAGGCCCTAGGTTCAAACCCCAGCACTGCAAAAACAAAATACATCTCTTCAAATGATTTCATAGTAACACTGACAACCTGTGCTAAGTAGGAATGCAGGGAGAAGAAAATAAGAACACATGCAGCACGGCCTGACTCTGGCTGAAGCCTGAGAGAAAAACCACTGTGCCTGTGTACAGCCCATATGAACGTGGGATGCTACTGCACCTCCACGAACTTAACCAACCAGTGATGTCTCATGACTCGGCTAATGTGTTTTCCAACTGACCGATTTTATAGGCTGTTAAGATCTTCTACAACTTGCAGGTGAGGTGACTAGCTCTTCCCTTCATTAGAGTTCTGGGACTTCTCCATGATTTAAGTATTGTTTCACCAGAGGCATGGCTCTTAAAACCAAAACCACAGGAGAAACAGCAAAAAGTACATGCACAGTGTCTAGCTTTTCTTTTTTTCCCTTTTGCCATCAATTTTTTTTCTTCCCTCTTCACCATCCCCTGCTCCTCCCTTTCCCTTTTCCCTTGGAACATTTTCTTCCTATTGCACAATACCTATCATACATTCTGGATTCATTTACATCTTCAGTTTCTCACACTTGTAAAATGATACAGTATTTGCACAGGTGCAAAGTCTCAATGATTAATGGATCATAATGTATTCCTAAAAGTGACCAATTAACTCAATTTATTAAAAAATAAATACATAAAATTTCAAGAACAAAGGAGGACTAGACCAGAAGTTTGAGCTTCTAAGTGTTCATCCTGACATGACAGTATTCTGAGGTATCTGTTTCCAGCCATAGGTATCTAGTTCCAGCCATAATGTATTTAATCTAAAGGAGAATACCATTGAACTAAAAAAGTTATAATTTTTAAAGTTAGGTAAATAAGCCTCAGATGTAATATATATTATAATGCCACTGTGTGACCTTTGATTTTTCTCTCTGCCTTGCTTTTCCAAGGAGTAACTTTGGTATATTAACTTCCTTCATATCTACATTGAGAATTATTGTTGTTGACTCCACAATAAAAACAACAGTTTTCTGTAGAAATATTTTTCACCCTTGAGAGAGAGTGCCTATCGAACCCCTATGGAAAATCCAACACCACTTGACATTGGACCGTGGGCACATGCTAATTTACACCATCTGCAAGAGGACCTATAAAATGGCCAGTCTGAAACACAGATCCAGTTCCTGCCCAGAAAGCATCTGATCTTTATATAAGTCAATGAATCTGTGAAATTTACTGAGCACACTCCAGAAAAATATAGTGTGAGAAAGATAAAAATGAACAGAAATGTGCTTCCTGTATTCATGCATGGTCTCTAGCTTCTCAGATACAATTTAATGGCCCTTACACTATAGAAATTAAAACAGTGCAAATGATTTAAAAAGACCCAGATAGGGGGCATGGCTAACTCATAAAGTCGTTCAAAAGAGACATATTGAAATATGTATTATATATTTCACACATGAACTCACAGATTAGTACTTAATAATAGTCACATGCACACAAGTGAGAATATTAAGAGTGAGGAGAATACAAAATAAAACTGTGACCATCTCTCTCATGGACGCTCTGCCTTCCCATTTTGTTTCTATATCTTCTTTATGAGCACATGTCTGGTATACTCTGGGCACTAAAGCATAGGGAAGGGCTGTTTTAAGTGGCAAGTTCCAAGACGTGTGTAACCATCCCTAAGGGGACAAGCAGCCTGATTATAATGGAGATCAAGATATTGCTTTCTGCCTCTCCCTTCCTTCTCGCAAAGGTCATCTGGCCTCAACACTGGACCCAGAGCCACAGCTGCTTTGAGCGCCCCCTCGGGCTCAGGGTCCTCACTAGTGAGTAACAGAGTGGAGAGACCTCAGCCTGTGCTGTGACTGCCCTGGCCTCAGTGCCCTGATTTGTACAGTGATTGGCAGCAACATTCTCTTCATTGGGTCATGAAAAAGATTAAATGAAAAACTGTTGAAACCACTTAGAGGAAAGCCTGGCATATGATCAGAAACAGCGCAGGTTGTTTACCTTGATGTTTTGGACCCTTAATAGTGCTCTTAGTCATATAGAATGTTAAAGAAAGGGAGAGAAAAACTCAGAGGCAACAGTATCGCACCCAGTGCAAAATGAATTGCCCCATATAGCAACAGAAAACAAATTGAGTGAAGTATAAAAGAGGACATACATGATCAATCTTAATTCTTTTTTTCCCATTCCTTTGCCCTCCCAAAAGCTGCTACTCCCATATACATAAGCTTTGTTTCCTTTTCGCCATCAATTTTTTCTTTCCCTCTTCATTGTCTCCTGCTCTCCCCTTTCCCTTTTCCCTTGGAACATTTTCCTCCTATTGCACGATACCTATCATACATTCTGGATTCATTTACATCTTCAGTTTCTCACTTGATAAATGATACAGTATTTGCACAGGTGCAAAGTCTCAATGAAGAATGGATCATAATGTATTCCTAAAAGCGACCAATTAACTCGATTTATTAAAAAATAAATACATAAAATTTCAAGAACAAAGGAGGACTAGACCAAAAGTTCAAACTTCTAGGTGTTGGTCCTGACATGACAGAGTCTTCTGAGGTATCTATTTCATTCTCTCAGCCACGAATTCTTCCTCTTTCCAGCTCAGAAAAGTGACCAGAAGAATGAATGCTTCAACAGCATGATACAGCTTTTACTGCACGTCATCACTGCATCGAATAAGTAAAATAAAACCAGGCCTGTAGAACCCTTATGAACAGCAGAGTGTGAATGGCGGGGCCTAGATCAGCACTCCAGGTACACATGGAACATCAGACACCCCCGGTCCCAAAACCTGTCCTGAAACTTCTTCAGCAGGACGACCTCCACAGAGAATTCCCTCTGTCTTCTTTAGCCACACAGGGAAAGAGCTATAAAAGCAATCTCCAGGCTCCATCCTCACTACAGTTCAGCTCTCCCAGCTACCTCCAGGAGCCACCCCCTGAGTTAACTACCGGTTATGAACAAAGCCATTTGTGCCCAGTCCCAAGCACAGAGCCTTTCGGGTTGGACCCCTCTAGTTCTCTGAACCTTGTTTCTTCTACCTAGTTGTGACAGCCACCTTCGTTTGTCACAACCTTGCTTTTTTCTGCCTGGATTTCCATACTTTTTCCCTCTGGCATTAATTCTGAGTTTTCTGGGATTTTTTGGAGTGTACATACAGAAGAGAATGAAAGGACACAGTCAGAATGACAGATTTATCTTCAAAGACACTGACCTGAAATTGGAAATAGTCACTGGGTAAAGTGGGTACCAAAACAATATTGAACAAGACTAGGTACTAGGACAGAGTTCTATCCTATGGAAAGAATTGGGTATTGGGGGAGCTGGGCAAGGTTGCATATACCTGTAATCCCAATATTTGAAGAATTGCCACAAGTTCAACGCCAGCCTGAACCACTTAAGGGGATACTTTCTCTTTAAAAAATGGTATCAGGGGACATAAGTGCCCTCTGTCAAATTTAAGTATGTAGAAAATTACCTGGGCAATATTTCTCCTTATTTCCTTGCTGCATAGAGCAACAGTGAACAAATACATTATAGACTGCCATGAAAAAAATAACTAGACCAGTCTTCTTGAGACTCAAAGTCTAATCCACCAGATGCAGGCAGGGAAAGCCTGAGATTCTGAACTTTTAACAAACTTCTGGGAATACTGGTGTTGCTACATAAGTGGGTTTAAAAATGGAAATCTGTGGAGAAGCAACATGAAAAGAGGCAGCGCCGGAGTGAGTCGGTTGCATATTACTGCAGTAACACACCTGAGACAAGCTACTTGCAAAGAAAGCTTGGTTTGGGCTCATGAGTCCAGAAAATGAAGTCTAAAATTAGGCAACCCCACTTATTTGGGCTTCTGATAAGGCTGGCACACCATGGTGAGGGGATGTGACAGACTGAGAGGGGTGCCTCTCGAGCCAGGAAACAGGAAGGCTAGGAAAAGAGACCGAGGTCCCACATCCCCTTCTGCCTTTTGAGGTTACAGCCCCAGTGTCCACCGCACTGCCCAGCACCATTGCCCTGAGAACTAAGCCTTTGCATGCAACCTGTGAGGGACACTCACCCAAGCCACAGTCGGCAGACAGGCACAAACCTAGTCTGTCCCAAAAGAAAGGACCATAGGAAGTATTTATGCATTCACACAACAGATCCTCGAAGAGCCCTCCTTTCTATGAAGCTTATGTACTATAAGAATTGTTCTCTGAAAATGAAACAATGAACAAGACAGGGTGGCTTCTGCCTCTATAAACTTGGTAATCTAGTACCAGAATCCAGCTTCAATTCACCAGGTCCAATAGGGTGATTTACAAAGACAAGCGCTCTGCCTTGGACTCCCATATCAGCAAATCTTCTCAGCAATGTCTCCAAAGTCAAACTCAAAGATATCCACTTATTAACTTTATTGGTACATGTTAGGTAGGTATATATTCTGATCATATTCATCACTGAGAATTTGTACCTATATATATTTTAGTTCTTTTTCTCATTCCACCTCTCCCTTTCCTATTTATAAAAGCTTTGCTTCCACTTTTTCCTTCTTTTCTTATATTTTTCCTTTCCTTTCTTTCCTTTGCCCCAAGCCCCTAACTTCCCCTTCCCCTTAGAACCTTTGCTTCCTGTTTCATCCTATCTATTATACACTTTGGTCTCATTTGTGCCTTTGGTTTCTCACACCAGACAATTTAGTATATACACATATGTGTCCTATTTACTTCACTTAAGAGTATGACCTCAATATACATCCATTTGGCTATAAATGTTTCCAGTTTGTCATTTTTTTTTTTTTTTGGTGGTACCAGAGACTGAACTTGCAGTTTGTCATTCTTTATGGCTGAGTAGTACTCTGTTTTACTTTTAAACACACGCACACATCTTTATCAAGTTATTCGTTGATGGGCATGTGGTCTGTTTCCAAGATTTGGCTATTACAAACTGTGTCATTAGAAACATGGGTGTGCATATATCACTGTGGTATGATACTTTTGATTCTTTTGGGAACATAACCAGCAGGAGAATAGCTGTGTCAAATGGTACCTCCAATCCTAGTGTTTTGAAGAATCTCCAGACTGATTTCCACAATGGTTGTACCAGTCTACAAGCCCACTCACAATGGAGAAGGGTTTTTTCTTTGAATAGTAGGTATCAAATTCAGAAACTTGTGCTTACCAGGCAGGCATGGTGCCACTGAGCTAAATCCTCCGCTTAAGAACAGTTCCTTTTTCCACACAGCCTCAATAGCATTTCTTATCGATTGATTTATTGATAGCAGTCATTCTTTCTGGAGTGAAGTGGAATCTCACTGTTGTTTTCACTTGTGTCTTTAATGAGCAGCAACGTTAAACACTTTTTCATATATTTATTTGCTGTTTTTAATTCTCCATCTGAGAAATATCTATCCATTTCAAATACCCAGTTTTGGATTGGGTATCCAATTAAATCTGAGGGACTGATTTTTTTCTTTATATATTCTAGATAATAGACCTTTGTCTGAGAAAAAATTTTTCCCATATTGTGGGTTGCTTTTTTACTCTGCTGGCAGTTCCTTTTGCTATGCAGAAATTTTTTAATAAAATGATAACCCAGCTGATTTTTTGTGCTAGTTCCCATGTGACTGAAGTTTTGCTCATAAAGTCCTTTCCTACATTAAGGTCTTTCAGAGTGCTACCTAGCCTATCTTCCAGCAGCTTTAGTGCTTCTGTTTTAATATTTAGATCTTTGATCCATTTTGATTTTGTGCACAGTGACAGATATGGGTCTACATTTAAACTTTGGCAAGTTGAAAACCAGTTCTTCCAACACCATTTATTAAAGAGGCTATCTTTTCTCAATTAAGGGTGTTTGGCTCCTTTGTCAAAGATGTGGTGGCTTAGTATGTCTGGAGTTGCTTCTGCATCTTTTAGTCTGTTCTACTGATCCTCGGGTCTGTTTCTTTGCCAGTACCATGCTATTTTTAATCACAGTGGTTTTGTAGTATAGTTTAGAAATGGGGATTGTGAAACCCCCTGCCATGTCTTTGTAGACTAGAATTGCTTTTGCTATTTCGGTCTCTTCTGGTTCCAAATGGATTTTGGATTGTTTTCTTTAGTTCCATGAAATATGCTGTTGGAATTTCAATTTGAATTACTCTGAATCTATATAGCAGTTTTAGAAGTGTGCTTCTTCCACCCAAGAACAAGGGACATCTTTCCATTTTCTGATATTCTCTTTGATCTCTTTTTTTTTTTCAAAATGCTATAGTTTTCAGAGTACAGGCCTTTTACTTCCTTCATTAGACTGATTCCTAGATGTTTCATTTTCTTGGATGCTATTGGAAAGGAATTGCTTCCCCCATTTCCCTCTCAGTGATTCTCTTCTTCGTGTATAAGAAGGCTGTTGAATTTTGAGGGTTGGCCTTGTATTCAGCTACTCTGCTGAATTTGGTTGTTAAGTCTAGAAGTCTTGGTGGAGTTTTGGGGGTCTTTTATACAGAGTATCATGTCATTTGCAAATCACACCAGTTTAACTTCTTTCTTTCCTACCTGTATTCCTTTTATTTCTTTTACTCATCTAATTGCTGTGGACGATGTTCCAGAGCTATATTGGACAGGAGTTCCACCCCTGTTTTTATTGCTATGTCTCTGGCAACTCCTTCACCTAGACAGGCAGAACTACCTCCCAACTTGCTGGCCTCCCAACTTGCTCTCTTCTGCCCTCCTTTCAATCATTCTAACTGGAAAGCTGCTAACACCTTTTATACAGTTACATTGGGGTGCTGCTTCTGCCTGACTTGGAGACATAATGAACTTATCTCCTACCTGAAAATATGCAAAAGAGAAAACATAAAATTTGTCAGATTTTAGGTGATCTGGGAACTAAGCACAGGACCCTCACCCTAAACCATATTCATACACCTTTCTTTTTTTAAATTTTGAAATAGGATAATGATAAATTTTCCAGACTCGGCTCCAACTTGCCTGCTCCTGCCTCAACCTCCCGGAGTACTGAGATTACAAATGTGCACCAACAAACCCTGCAAGCAATGGTTTTGAAGACACTGAGCAAGCACAAGCAGGTGATCTCTAGGAAATACGAGCAACTGAAGTAAGCTCTATGATTTCACCAGCTTACTATTTAGAGACAGTTTTTAAGTATCAACTCAAGAAAGGGGGTGTAGGTAGAGCCTGGTGGGCTCCTGACTGGAAACAGAGCTGCGAGCCTACGGAGAGTGAGTCAGCTGGAGCTGACAAGGGAGCTACACAGCCAGAAACCCTAGATTAAACTCCATGAGTATTCAGGAGAGTATCCACGGCCAGAGAAGAAACCGGATTAGATGTCAGAGCCCTTTGAGTTCCCTAGGAATTCAAAGCTACCCAGGGCACTGTCTCAGAAATTCTGATTAAGCAGAGGCCTCAAGGAAACGTTCTGATACCAGAATGACTTGGGAGACTTGAAAAATTCTCCCACCTGGAACACTGACCCCACCTGGACACGAAGGATATCTGCCTTTCACCACAAGCCTGTGCATGCAGGAAATGTGCGTTTCTAGTGACTGTCCTGGTGTGCTGAGGTTGCTGACCTAAGAACCGCAGCGTGCACAGGCCTGGTCCACGGTGTGGGGGATAAGGAGATGCCATAGCAGGAGACTGGGCTCAGCCTGAAGGAGTTCCCCAAATCCTCGTGGTGACAGGACATCATCTTGCTCCAAGGGGCACACTTGGGACAACTCCATCAGAAGTTCTTATGTGTGAGACCTTTTTCTTTCCATTCTTTGGTTTTTTGCTTTCTGGTTTTGGTTTTTGCTCTTTGTTTGTTTTGTGATGCTGAGGATGGGCCCCTATTGTGTGTTCTTTCCTTCTCATGTATGCCAGGCAAGCACTCCATCACCAAGCTGTTTCCCTGTCTCAAGAATTTCTTACGCAGACTGAGCCGAAATCTAGCTGCCTGTACACTTCAGCTATTAATCTTTATTAAGTTCATTTCCAATTCCTCATTTTTCTCTCCTTTGAAGGAATTAAACCACAACTGTTATTCTAAGCAGCAATTAATTATTTTCAGTAGTTTGATGCCACATGATTGTTTTGTCAGGTCCTTAATATTCCAAACCTATCAGGACTATAGTGGTTCAGTTTCACCATCCATAACCATTACACTGGAACCTGACAAGAATGCAGACTCTCAAGGCCCTGCCCCAGCACTTCTCATTCAGTAAGTCTGGCCTTGGTCTCAGGTTACTGAGTTTTAAAAAATACCAGTAACACTGAAGATACTCTGGACCATTTTGGAGACCACACAGGAATCCTGTTGTCAAGATCAATATTTAATGAAGCATTGTTTTAAGAATAAATACTTCAGTGATATTTAAATAAAGATACTGAATCTAAGCATCACCTCTAAACACTGAAAATTCTGTTAAAGTCTCAAGAAACAACTATGCTACTCAGGGTCCCTGCTATTTCCAAATGTTCTACAGTGACTGTTGAGGTTTCTATACACAGTTTTGTTCAACCAGTTTCACTCCTCCAGCTGAACTCCCTGGAAAAGTGCCATGGGTTCTGGGGATTTTCTGACTGATTCATGTTGTCCCACTATTTTCCTATTGTGTTCTCTCTCCTATCTCTCTGTCTCTGACTCTGTCTCTGTGTCTCTGTCTCACCTCTATCTATCTGTCTGTCTCTCTGTCTCATCTCTGTCTACCTCTGTCTCTGTCTCTGCCTCTTTCCCTCTCTCCCTCCCTCTCTCTGTGTCTCTTTCTCTTTTTACCCAGGGATTGAACTCAGGACCTTGCACTATCCAGGCAAGCAGCGGTACCACTGAGCTCATGGCCCAAATACCCAGCCTGCTACACCCAGCCCATCTTCTGACTTCTCTGCCCAATGACCAATCAACCAGCAGGCCCTCTTGATCCAGCTTGGATCCTGCATATTTCTCTATTTTCATAGCCAGTGACATTTCCCTCAGTGTATTTGGAACCCACCCAAGCCCATGGAAATAGAAAGTCGGTGAATGAGGTTAGGTAAATAAATTCTGGAAGATTCCGATGTTCATACAGGATGAAGATTTACTGAATGGCACCATGGTATCTGGGTTCTCCTATCCAGTCTCCCTCACTTCGGTTTTTATCCTAATTCATCTCTAAGAGTCACCAAAGTCTTAACAGTTCCAGCACTGATGAAAAGACCAAGCCCAGAATGTTCTCTGAGACTGAAAACAAACTCTTAACTTTGAACTCTTACAAAAATCAAAAAGGTGGTTAAGTACCTTCAACATACAATGGCATGTGGTAAACATTCCCATTCCAAAAGGAAGGATGAGGGAAAGAAAAGAAACAGACCAGAGCAAGACTGAAAATAAGCAGGGCAAACATTTAATAGTGTAGCTCCACATCCAGCACCCAGGGAGACCAGCCCACATGCCCTTTCCCTTGGTATGATTCTTCTCACTGTCCATGGCTTCCCTTGGCAGACATCCCACATTCCTGATATTTCTACCAAAAGCCAGTGACTGCAGATACTCTGAAGCTTTGTCAGAAGCAAATGCCCATTCTTCCCAAACTTGATGCCAATTCTCATCAGCCTGGTCTGAGAAATTGTTTCTTGTTTATTGATCTTTGAACAATCATAAAGTGGCTCATCTAAAGATGGAAAATTTTTCTGATACCAATAACAGAAACAAGGGTAACAAAAGGCAGCCATAGGAAGCCAGAGCCAGAATCCTCCCCAGCAGCTTGCCTGGCTCAGATGAGCACAGTGCACAGAAATATTTGGCAAAAAAGTTTCACATCACGCCTCGTGCCAAGAAGGGGAGGCCACGCTAAGCTGAGCATCTGTCAGCTTCCACCTACAGCTGTTGTTACCTTTAAGCCCTGGCTAACAATTTGGAGCAGTTAGAACTCAGACTTAGGTAAAGCTAGGGCAGTGGCAAAGCCTTGCTGGTCAGAAGTGAAACTCTAGAACATTTCAAGTATCCCTTTTTTATAGAAACCATAGGAAAAAGGGTCCAGGAACATTCTACACACAAAGTACTCAGAATATGTGACTGTATTCAGTTTTTTTCTTCTGAGTAGGTTAGTAAATCTCACATTGGAGAGACAAAATCCATTAAATGCAAAGATTTCTGAGAACTGAAAGTAGATTTCAAATAGCTACTGAGCAGTACAGTTAGGAACAGGGTTGAAATTGTGGATAGTTTATGGCTTTGCCTTGAAGAATAATATGATTTAGTCAGAACTGAGCTTAGCAAATGGTAGCTACTTCCCAGAGGGTGTTGAAGAACCAATTGTTGTTGACATAATACAAATATGACTTCTCACTCATGATGTACCTGTATGACTTTTTCATCTTTAGGCATCATCACTGTCTATAATCCACACATTCAAAATTTCTATAGAAGGAATAAGCCTCGTCCCAAACACCTTAAAGCTCTTTACAAACATAGGGAACCATAAAATTATCTAAGTGTCAAAAGTGAATGCACTTACATTTTGACATGTGTGTTTTAATTAATTCCTAAGGGAGTGATTTCCCTTTATAGTTATTGGGCTCCTGGAGCCATGCTTCAAGGAAAGCAACAATCTTTATCTACCACTGCCTTTAGTTGGACCAGGGTGGTGTGCATACCCCAGAGCAACACACTCACAAGCTAGTGGAGGTTTTGAATTGTCATGAGAAGGGAGTCTTCTGTCCAGACACAGGAATCAGAGACAATGAGCAAAGGTTGGGTCATCAGGTAATTAGCAAAAGTAATAAAAAGCAGTAGAAATCAAGAACAGAAGGAAGGAGTAAAGGAAAACTGGCAGAAGGCTTAGAATGCAGAGAGCCAGTGGGAAGATGAATGCTGGAAGCAGAGCTGCAGACAGGTTTTCTGATTTCATGGTAAAGAAGCATTTTACAGACATAAATATCTACCACTGCGCTCTACAAACACCTTTTATGTGGTTCCTGTCTCCAAGAAGCAAGATCATGTCTTCTTTTATGTCACTTCTGTCAAACCTCCATTTCATCTACTATCACATCTCCTTTCCTTCAGCAAGTTTCTATGGGTTTCTGTCTCTTGCAATCAAAAGCAACTTGTATGACATTACACATTGGGGAATGTGAGATTCTGGGAAGATATCAACGTGACAGTTACCAAGAAGGATCTAGCCCCCTGAAGAACTCCATGAACCCTTTCAAACTGCAGCCACTTTGCTACAAGTTCACAACTTTAGGTAAGATAAAAACCTCATCCTTCGGCTTCCTCTCAGGCTATAAGTTACATGTGCCTGAGCCATGAATACATCCAAAAAGAAAGGTACTATTTTGCCTACTGGCAACAGTATGTCAGAGTTTCAATTTATTCTTCTTTCTCCAGAATGCATCATGCTCTTAAAAAAAATAATCAAGGGAGGGGCCCCTTAGTAATCTTTATTTTATTCTCTTAGTGTAACGCAGGTAGTAAGGGAGATGAGAATTCGTAGACTAAGCAATTTGCAGGAGTGGCTGTTAAAGTGATATGTGGAAGGGTCAGCAGCAAAACCTGCTTCATGCTCAGAAACACCTGCTGGGAAATATTTTTTCTGCATGGGTTGCAAGCAACATTAAAACCATTTTCTTGCCTTTCACGAAAGAGGAGGGACTGCAGGGAGCAGCAGTGTCTCTATGGGCTACTGTTGTAGAACTGAACCAGAAAGAAATGAGAGAGCAGCAAAAAGCTGAGGAAGAAGGCAGGGGTTTCTGGGGGAATTTGGGCAGAGAGAGCTGCACAGCCAACCCTGGTCCCATAGCTCTGAAGGGGACTGCTGGCTCAGGCCATGAATTCCCACGTGGCTGCCCCCATTTCAGAACCTTGGGGGATTTCAGCTCTCTCAGCCTCAACTTCTCTCCACAGCTCCATCTGGCAGAGGCATTTTATTGAGTGCATGAGGTGAAGAAAAAACAAATCCAGTGCCCTCTCCCTGGGGAAGAAGCCAAGAGCGGATGTTGCCTTTGGTTCCTTCCCTAGGGTGCAGTTTCGGGGTGAGCATCTTTTAGGAGAATTGCTTCGGGCCACCTGACTATCCATCAACCCTCCACACAGTCACCATAAATATCTCGAACGAAACTGACCCTATCTATGGTTTCCTTTGCTCATGAAATCAAGCCTGAACTCTCAGTGCTGCCTCTCAGGCCCTAGAAAAACCAGCTCCAAGCCATCTGTTCATCCTCAAATCTTGATGATACCTAAAACGCAAACCTGTGCTCAATAGCTCATGGTTCCCTGGCCTTTTCTTAGGCTTCTCTTTCTCTAAGCTTTTGTTCTCTTAGCAGAGGGCTGGAGTAGGGTGCTTTTCCTACTAAGTGAACTCTAAACTTCAGATCCTTAGGGACAAAGAACCATGACTTCATGGGTTAAAGTAGAATGAAAAATATCAAGTTCAAATTTATATAACTTTAGGGGGGAGGAGGGGGGAGTGGGTAGGAATATGGGTAAAAATGAGAATTAACTTGTGGTATATACTGGTACAAATTTCCCAATGTTATATGTGATTTTGAGATGTATATAAATTGTACCAATAAAGAATTCAATTAAAAAAATTTATATAACTTTAGGTTTAAGAAATAGCCAAGCTTCCAAAAATCTGTTCTAGTAATCAGAACTAATTAACAAATACAGAAAGGAAACTCAAACTCAGTAGCACAGATTTAGAAGTATTTGTCTCAGAGACAACAGTGAATTACCCTACATCTGCTAGAGAGAAGAAGGTACTCTTGAGACGACATATGTTTCCCCCAACTGTAAGATTTTTTATTTTTCAGGTAAAACTCCTGTTTCATTTCTTTTCTTCTCAAAATTCCTCAGGCTAATTTGGCCCTCCAAAGAACCTGAACAATTAATCGTGAACTGATGAAGAAAGAGTAACAAGTGAGCAGCCCTGGTGATGAAATATTTCACGAGTTATGCTAACACTCACATTCCAAGATGAACTCCTGTGGAGATCACTTACTAAGGCCTCAGACCCAGTCACCAGTATAGTAGTAAATTGCATTTTGTTTTGTACCTGCTCCTAGATGGAATATTGGACATTTCCTCCTCCTCAAATTGCCATTTTTCTAGTGGAAATAAAAAGCTAGGTTTCCAGAACCAGTAATCAAGCTAGGCAAGGGTCCTCACACACACACCGAAAAAAATTGTATTAGTCATAAAAGGCAAGGTTACACTAAGGAAAAAATGATGCCAGCCATTTCAGTGGTTCACATCAGCAAACATTTCTCACTCATGCCATGTCTATCGATGATCAGTTTTGTCCTGCATCACTGTATTTACTAACAGGGCAATCCCACCTGAGATGTTGCTGGTCCATGGTAGAGGAACAAAGTGTGAATATCACCGTGTCTCTTTAAGCTTCTTCTATGCAAAAATAACACATACATACCACTTGTGGTCGTCAAAGACACTTTTCATCCTTCCTCACCCTATTGCTGACCAAAACCAAGCCACACATCAACATGATGGGGATACTTATCTTCCCACAAACAGGGTAGCAATCCTGTGACCAACAACACAATCCACCTGCAAGGGCAAACATCAAACAGTCCTGGAGTTTGCTCTCTGATCTCTGTGTAGTTTAAATATGAACCACCATTTAAACGCCCAAAGAGTCTGGCGAATCCACCAGAAGATGAAAGACAATAGAGAGAAGTGAGGCCTGGGGCAAACAAAACATACTGTAATCTAAGTGAAAACAGTTCCTAAAAATAGGAACTCATCTCATTTGATGATTCCTACTCACATGCCAAAATCCAGAATGATACTGAGGGAAGAGGACACGTAGTTTGATAATGGATTAGAGTATGAATAGCTTGATGAAGAACAATAATTTATTAAATACTTGTTAGACTTTAAGAATCACCCTATAAATACTAGCTTAAATCTCCATATGACCCAGAGTTGCCTGCCTCATGTCCTGCAGAGAAACCATGACCCTGACCTCCTCCAGAGCTCTGTGAATCCTTCAGATGTAGTTTTCATTGGCACTTCTGCCACCAGCCTACCTGCACTGGATTCTCCACCTCATCAGCATCTTGCCTACAGTGGTTCTCTCTGCCACTGGCATCAATGATGTGGGATTTAGCCTGGTCTTTGCCTCTCCCAACTGCCCTACAATATGTCACTGAAAGCTTAGGGTGAGAAAGGGCAAGGAGCTGCACAGCAGTATTGATGCCGTCTCACCCCGTGGTCCCTGGTTCCATTTATTCAGCTTCCTATACCTCTGTCTTTTCCTTCCAGCCATAAGGTCATGCAGGTTTAACTATCCCTTTGTTTTGCCATCTTATTCCAAACCAGGAAGACAGCATCTACCTTCCATATACCTCAAGTCCGCTTCTGATCTTTTTCTATATCAAGTTCCTCCCCAAGAAAACCCTAGAACCAGTTCTGAGACTTTCTCATGCTTGTTTGACAAATAAGATCTTGCAATGATTGTGATGTGATAGATTTTGTTCTTTATGTTAATTACATATCACGTTCTCCCTGGAGTCATGAGCCTTTAAAGCATCTCACAGGAGAGGTGTATCCTTTGCTGTCATTAAGAAGGACTGTAGGTGAGGTCAGGGAACAGACACATTTGAATTCTAGGGAGTTCCTCAAAAGCATTTTTTTCCACTACAGCTCTCCTTGAGGAAGACATTTTTCCCTTTCTTTTTTATAGAAACTAATTTGAGTAGCACTTTTTAACCTGAGAAAAGTATGCTGACTTCCATAAAGAAGCCAGCACTATTACCAAAAAAAAAAAAAAATCACATCTTTTCAGTCTGGGAAATGGACCACAAGGCACTGTGTCTGTTGGTCAATAGGACACAACAGGCTGTAGTGAGACTCGGCACCTCTTAATTCAGAGAGTCATGCAGGGACATTTTGAGCTGCGTAAGTTTTCCAGGACAGCCTTCCAGGCATAGCCCAGCAGGAGTCTAGCCTGAGCACCCTTACCACATCCTAACTCCAAACTGTTATTTACACCCTCAATACACACTGTCAGAAAGCCTTTTCCCAGCCAGGTGTGTAACACACACCTCTTACTGCAGCATATGGGTGGCTAAATTGGGAAGATCACAAGTTCAAATTCAGCCCGGGCAATTTAGGGACCTAGTTAGACTCTGACTCCAAATAAAAAATTTTTTCAACAACTGGGAAAGTAATTTAGTGTGAAGACCCTGGGTTCAATCCCCAGTACCGAAAACTAAAATTTCTCCTCTGATCAAGACAAGCAGGCACCACTGTCACATTATCCAAACATGGATGTGGGCCCCTCTCATAAGTTACATAACTAGGACAAAGCAGGAAGACAGACTCACCCACATAGGGTGAATCATCTCTGCCTCAGTGCTGCTCAGCCCCCTACCCCAGCTGAGCCACCTCCCTAATTTCCATTTCTTCAAACCTACTTTGGACGAGCCTGCTGAACGGAGCCAAGCACTCCAGTGGAGGAGAACCACCATGGGTTCTCCATGGTCACTCATTCCTGGAAACTGATCACCCTCCCACATGACTACTACAGTTCCATCCCAGGAACCTCCAGAAGGAAAAATGTCTTCAAACTCTGACCTCACTTGGGCCTCTGCCTGGCGACTTCCAGCACCTTGAGGGGCATAAGCCCAGCTCAGAGCCTTCTCATGCGGACTTTCTCCACACTGAAAGTCACTAAGACAGAGCTGGTGGAGCCTCAGCATCTGAGAAACTCCTATGTAAATGAGATTCAAATGGCCAAATGACTTGAAAAGAGATAAAAAAGAAGAAAGTCTACTTTAGTTCATGGCCCATAGAGTTGAAGGAGGAAGTGTATGTTTCCTCCTGCTGCCATTTTAACAAGACCAAAGCCCTCACAAAACACCACTGCTTCCCTGAATCGCTGCTTTCCAAAGCAATAACACAAATCCATCTAATATTTAAGGAAAAAGTTATTGGACTTTGTAGATCAATGTGGTGCATGTTGCCTCCTAGAGTGGTAAGGTCACCCACTCAAGGCCGACTGGGAAAGGCAGATGGAAACAGAGCTACAACATGTGGTGGCCAGGGCTGATACAGAGATTGGAAGTGACCTCTGAAGAAACAAAGAACGGTGGGATCAAATGGGAGCATAAACGTGAGGATCCAGCTGTAATTTAAAATGGTAGGAGCCGGGCGTGGTGGCCCACGCCCATAATCCCAGCACTCAAGAGGCAGAGACAGGAGGATTGCTGAGTTCAAGGCTTGCCTGGGCTACATAGTGAGCTCAGGGCCAGGTTGAACTACAAAGTGAGACCCTGTCTCCAAAAAACACAAAGAAAAAAAAACCGAAGAAGGAGAAATCGAATCAAAATGCACCCTACCACTCCAAGGACAGAAGGAAGCATCCTTGTCAGGCACAGTAGCACACACCTGTAATTCTAATACTCTGGGCAGCTGAGGATGGAGGACTGCAAGTTTGAGACCATCCTGGGCAACAATGACTTCGCAAGACACTATCTCAAAATAAAACACAAAAATAGGGCTAGAGATATAATGGGGAGGCGCTATTCAATCTCCAGTACAAAGTAAAACTTTAAAAATATCCAGGCGTGGTGGCTCACGCCTGTAATCCCAGAACTCAGGAGGCAGAGGCAGGAGGATTGCTGAGTTCAAAGCTTGCCTGGGCTACATAGTGAGCTCAGAGCAGCCTGAACTACAAAGCAAGACTCTGTCTCAAAAAAAAAAAAAAAAAAAACTTTAAAAATAAATAAAAGTAAGAATTTTTATGTCTGGAAAACCCAAAAAGGAAGGTTTTCAG